>JARSSU010017069.1:0-26340 GCA_029619165.1 Eurosta solidaginis | reverse complement strand
CGGCCAGCTAGTTTAGCTATAAAACCTAGATTTGGGAGAAAAGATTCAGCTATGCCTTAGAATATTTCACTAACTAGTTGAGAGGTTCAAATGCATTCAATGGTAAACAAAACAAGAGAAAAAAGGTCACAGTTCAAGTCACTTGAAGAGGTCAGATAAGTGACTTGTAGAGCATGATTTTCCGTTTGCCGAAAAGGACTTTACCTTATAATTGCCTACCTCATCCAATGCATAATTTGTAGGTGAGAGAGAATCTTCGCCGCATTTCAAGGCTAATGTTGTTGTTTGTGTTGATGCTGGTTCCCAAATAAATTAAGTCTTTTACTATTTTGAAATTATGGCTGCCAACAGTAACGTGGTTGCAGGTACTTCGTTTTGTTCTCATTCACCTCACCATTAAACAAACCTTTTACGCACCTATATGCTATATTAAGAAGGCTGATTCCGGAATATTTGCAGCAGCTTGCAGGACCCTCCTCCTTGTTCACTGGGCTAATAAAACTTAGATTCCAATATTCGGATATGCACTAATTCGACCATATTTTGCAAAGAAGCTGATGTATAGCATACGCCTCGCCCCTTATTTGAATATTTCACAAGAAATCCATCAGCGCTTTCGATCTTGTAATTTTTTATCTGGGTATCCAATAATCCCCTTAATTTATGAAACTTAAAAAAGACTTGGATCGCGACAGCTCTTTTAGTGTTCACTGCTGCATATGAAAGGTGCCATCAATGAGCTGCTGCCTGAAAAGGGGCACAGTAGATGTTCTGTTTATCTGCAGCTTTTTACACGGTAAAAAAATTTAGTTTATTTTTTAAACCCAGCAAAGCTTACTGCTGATTTTAAGCTTCTTTATACTACTTTTTTAAAATACTAAATAGTTTTAAGCAATTATTTAGATATTTTGGTTTCAATTTTAGTCCGGCCATTTAAAAATATAATTTACGATTAAAAGCTCAAAGTAAAAACCAAGAAGTTTTACTCGTACTGCGTTTTTAAACTTTTATGGTCTATATTATATAGGCTTAACTAATTTTTTTTTATATTTGAGATGATAAAATTTGGTGAGCGGGTATATTTAGGTGTCCGATTAGACATTTGTTGTAACCGGCCGGATCGGACCACTATAGCATATATCCCCCATACAACCGATTTTTCAGAAAAGAGGATTTTTGTCATATCTTACTCAATTTATCAAGTTGAAGCTTCGAACTTCACCACATGCTTTCGTATATCGCACAAATTGTTGTCTGAAAAAATTGATGGGATCGGTCGTATATATAGCATATATGCCCCACAACCGATTGTTCAGATAAGAAACTTTTCGTAATTACTGCCCCATTTTAACAGCTAGAGCCTTCAAATTTCACCAAGTGCTTACGTATATAGCATTCATTGTTGTCTGAAAAAATGTATAGATCGGTGATATATATATTGTAACGAATTTAGTGAAATTCCGCTTATTCGAAATTTTCTGCTAAAGTTCGAATCACTAAACTGTTGAATAAATAACTCCAATATTCAATAATGCAAAAATGGTCTTTATTAGACTACTTGAAAGTACTTCACAATAACACTTCACAACCAATAGCGCGGTTAAATCAAACTGATTTCTGCTTACTCTGCTTTAAGTCCTTTTAAACTCTGTGGTGTCTCGTTCGCATACTTCTAGGCGTTTCTCCTTCTAGAATTTACTACTCGTTTACCAGCTATAAACTACTGATGCACGTTTATAGCTTCTCATATGCGCGTGTATATGCGAGTGATACTTCGACCGATGATTGCATACTTTTGTGAGCATCTCAGATATATGCATGTGTTTGTGCATATCTCTCCGCTTCTTGTATGTAAATATGTGAAGACATAATTATTGATTTATTTATGTATACACAAGTGACTGCTTAGTATCGACTTAGAGATGATTGTATGCCTTAGTGTAGCTAATAGTCGTCACACTACCCTCCATCTAAGTCTGATCGTCCATATCAGACAAATTTCCTGATCTAAATGCCGCTAGCATCTCCAAAATGAACCACCCTTCTATATCGTGGTTTCCCAATGGTTTGTATGTGGTAGGTGGTATCACTGTTCTTCGAAATTTGGATGGAACACATTTCCGCCGGTGAGGGTTGTATAACAGTACCAAATCTCCCTTCAAGAAACCTTCCGAATTTTTGTTCTAGTCGTACCTGTGTTTCATCTTACTACTCATTACCCTGGGCCGTTCCCTCACACTCTGTCCTTTGGCCAATGCAATATTTCGTAGAGCTTGCGCTTGACGGATTTGCTTTGCATAATCAGTATTGTTCCCACGTTTCACAACAGTAGTGTTACCATTTCTGCGAAATTATTTCCATCGTTTTAATGCGTACATTTGGGTTTGTCAATGCCAGTGTTTCTCTCGCAGGTATCTTTGATTTTGCTTTATTTGACCCATTCGTTCCATCAACCTTTACCTTTGACTTTCGTGATCTTTGTCGAGTCTCCTCCACCAGCACTCGCTTACTGCTGAACCCTTTCTCCAAACTGAAGTTAAGTGGCACATCCTGGTTCTCATAACGCATAATCCTTCTCTGCATATAGATCTTGATGTCATGGTGAACTAAGAAGTCCATTTCTACTATGACTTCATCCACAATCTCCGCCACAACGACTTTGTGTAGAACCATGAACTTCCCAATTAAGACTTCACAGATCACTTCTCCCCGGACTTGGTTATACTCGCCTGTGACCGTACGCAACCTTGCTCCAGGTAATGGCTTTACTCTCCTGTTGACCAAATCAGATCGAATCAATGAATCAGAAGTGCCCGTATATACAGTCAGTACACGTTCTTTCCCATCCACATTCCCTCTGACGGTAAGACTGCTTGATTTCCTTCCAATTTGCGACACAGATATCACAGGATATTCAATAGTTGGAGCTAGTTCTCGATCTCTACATCTTACTCGCTTTTGCTCATCCCCTTTGTTATTAAGACCACCCATGCTGTTGAAACCACTAGGATCAAGATCGCAATGACGTGCAATGTGACCGGGATTCCCCCATTTGAAGCATTTGATAACTCTTTCATTCCGCTTTTGCGATCCTTTCAGCGTCTCCAATATTGTGTTCACCCAGTCTGGCCTTTCTACCTCCACACGGCGTGCTTTGAACGCTGGCTTACACAGAAGCGATGCTGTTTCCTGAATCAGCACGTGACACCGTTTCTGTGAATGTAGGTTAGGTTTGCGTATGTCGCTCGCTTCGTTTCGATATCCCGTACTCCATTAAGAAAGCTCTCGATTTTTGCCCTTTCGGTATATTCCACGGGTGCGTCCGCATTCGCTAAATGTGCCAGCCTTTCAACATCCGACGCAAACTCTTGCAATGTTTCACCAGGCCTCTGGAAGCGGTCCAGTAACTCCATTTGGTATATCTGCCCCCTATGCTATATTCCGTATCACCTCTCTAGTGCGCCCATCAATGCTTCAAAACTGTTACGTTCGTACTCTGGGATGGTCTGTAAGATTTCCGCTGCAGGCCCTTTCAATGTCATGAACAGTGCAGCAACTTTATGTTCAGCATTCCAGTTGTTCATTGTTGCGGTCTTCTCAAACTGAAGCTTAAACACCTGGAAAGGAACAGAACCGTCAAAGGATGGTGTTTAACTTCGTATTACTGCTGAAACAGCGATTAAGTTGCAATTGCTCGATACGTCCTCTCAAAGCATCCACCTCGGCCTCGATTTTTTCCTCAAACTATAAAATGTTTGTATCCTGGGCCTCCAGCTTCGATGATACCCTTATGTCCTGTGTCTCCAGCTGCAAGGATATGCGGGCCTCATGTGTTTTCAACTGCTCAGCCAACTGAGATGTCATATATGTCTTCTTGTCTTCCAGTTGAGATGCTATACGGTTCTCCTGCGATTCCAGTTGAGATGACATACGTGTGGATATTTGTGATGACATTTCTGTTATGCGTGTTTCCTGGATTTCCATTTTTGCCGATATCTGTGATAACAAAGCCAATATCGCATTATGCTCGCCATGTCCGAGTTGTATTCGAAATCTTCAGAATTTATTCAACAAATTCCCCTTCTGACACCAATTGTAACGAATTTAGTGAAACTCCGCTTATTCCAAATCTTCTGCTAACGTTCGAATCACTAAGTGTTAAATAAATAACACCAATATTCAATAATGCAAAAATGGTCTTTATTAGCCTACTTGAAAGTACTTCACAACAACACTTCATAACCAATAGCGTGATTAAATCAAACTGATTACTCAGCTTTAACTCCTTTTATACTCTGTGATGTGTCGTTCGCATACTTCTAGGCGTTTTTTTCTTCTAGAATTTACTACTTGCTTACCAGCTATAAGCTCACCAGCTATAAACTATAGATGCACGTTTATAGCTTCTCATATGCGCGTGTATATGTGAGTGATACTTCGACCGGTGATTGCATACTTTTGTGAGCATCTCTGTGTTTGTGCATATCTCTTCGCTTCTGGTATGTACATATGTGTAGACATAGTGATCGATTTGTTTATGTAGATACAAGTGACGGCTTAGAGATGATAGTATGCCTTAATGTTGCTAATATTCGTCACAATATTATACACCCCATATGAACTGGCATTTTTGCCCCCTTCTTAACGGCTAGAAGCTCCAAATTCCATCAAATTCTTACCTTTACGTTTTATATTGTTAAGACAAATGATTCATTGTCATACCTATTTATGCAGACCTCAAAAAACGTGAAACTTTGCATCCTCACACAAACTACCTACCTATTTTATATTTTAAATTTATATTAAAAATCGCTTACGTATGTACATTTGTTCACTATATATTTCATATCTTATACAGCCGATTATTTGGATATTACGAATGGCATAAGATTATTGTTCAGCCCCATTCATGAAAGGTATGAAGTCTTCGGCACAGCCGAAGACAGTCCCGTCCTTACTTGTTTTGTTTGAAAAATGGAAATTTTTTTGATTTAAATTTAAACCAAATTATTCCAAACTCAAAACCGGTCATATTAGCTCGTTTCTTTTTAAACTTTGCAAGGTCTGCATTTCAAACCAAAAAATTTTTTTGCTTATACATTAAGCTGGGTCGATTTATTAACCTATATCGCGCCATCGATTTTTCGATATGTTTTGGGCTCAGGAAAAAAAGTTCCACTAAGCATACCCAAAAAAATAATTTTCGACCCTGCAAAATTTGAGTTTTTTGACCTTTTTCTTTGATTTTTACGGTTTTTTTCATGACCTACTTAAAAATTTTCATTTGGTTCTAAAATTTTCATGTATAGGTTCCGACTCAAAATTGTCCGCTAAAAACTTTGGCGACAAAAAGTTTTTTGAAAAAAAAAGATTTTTTGGGTTTGATAAAAAATGATTTGGAGCCTTGAAAATGAAAAAAATCGATTCCGACCAAAACACTCCTCAAAACCCAAAAAATATATATATTTTTTTTTCAAAAACTGTTATCGCCAAAGTTTTTAGCGGACAATTTTGAGTCGGACAGGGTATACATGAAAATTTTTTAAGTAGGTCATGAAAAAAACCTTAAAAATCAAAGAAAAAAGTCAAAAAACTCAAATTTTGCAGGCTCGAAAATTATTTTTTGGGTATGTTTAGTGGAACTTTTTTCCTGAGCCCAAAAACTATCGAAAAATCGATGGCGCGATATGGGTTAAATTTCGTCCATGCAAATCAACCCATCTTATTATACATACATATATATGTAGCATAAAAATTTTAACATTTTAAGAAAATTTTTCACCTGTGCATTTACAATTGGTAAATATAAAATCCTAGCACAAAATTTTTTTCTCCGTATACCATCAATTTACAAATTACGTTCAATACCAAAAAACATAGAATACTGAAAGAAAACCTCGGTAAGCAATATTAATCTAGTTTCATATAAAAAAATTTAGATTTTAAAATTTGTAGCCATAAATATGTGCGGCGCAAAAACTTTCCTATTTTATGCAAAATCACCCCAGTTTAGTAGGAAGGAAAGCTTTTTGATATTTCAACATTAAATAAATTTTCTATAAACTGTTGTTATTACCTTACTAATTTCTGCTGCTATTGTTGTATTTATAATTTTTGATTGATTACCTGATTGATTGATTAACTGAAATATCAGAAGCTAAAAGCGACGTACTACGTAAAATTTTGTATGAAAGTCATAAATTTGTAATGCACGCACGCGCTACTGAACGAGTTCACAGCAAAGCTTACGCTGCATATAACTAACAGTACTTGAATGTATGTATGTATACAAAACTTAAATATACGCAATGTGGCCTACGGAGTACGTACGTATGTATGTATGTTAGCATGTTTTTCGAAATGGCAAAGGAGTGGGAAGCGCCTCATTATTTTCAATCACAAAAGCCACAATTTCACAAACCGAACGTTAATAAAGAGAGATTGATTATATTTTCATGCCACGCCAACACAAAAAGCCACTACCTCATTAACAACAACAAAATATTTACAAAGTGTAATGCAAATAAGATATTACAAAGACTGGTCATAACGAAATATCATACGAATGACTCAATTAGAGAGTGCCATGTCCAATCGAGCAACGGCATGTAGGTAAATACCCTCCGATTAGAATACGTTTTTCTTAGAATTGCCTAAGAAAGCATAAAAATTATCAAAATAAAAACAAAACACGCAAGGAAGTCGAATTTCGGGTGAAATCTAACGTTACATACCCAGCTGTACACTTGAAATGCTGCTCTTGTTTGTTGTTTTGTGTGCTTAATAGTGTTACAATGCTGCGTAATAATACATATATATATTGTAAAGAATTTAGGAAAATTCCGCTTATTTACACCTTCTATTAACGTTCGTATCGCTAAATTGTTGAATAAATAACTCCAATATTCAATAATGCAAAATGGTCTTTTATCAGACTACTTGAAAATACTTCACAATAACACTTATACTTCGCAACCAATAGCGTGCTTAAATCAAACTGATTTCTGCTTACTCAGCTTTTGCTCCCTTTATACTCTCTGCCGCATCGTTCGCATACTTCTAGGCGTTTCTTCTTCTAGAATTTACTACCTGTTGACCAGCTATAAACTCACAGCTAAAACTAACCAGCTATAAACTACAGATGCACGTTTATAGCTTCCCGCATAGCCATATGCGCGTGTATATGTCAGTGATACTCCCACCGATGATTTCATACTTTTGTGAGTATCTCAGATATATGCATGTGTATGTGTGGCAACTACTTTGCTGATGATTGCATACTTTTGTGAGTATCTCTCCGCTGCTGTATGTACATATGTGTAGACATAATGATTGATTTGTTTATGTAGATACATGTGACAGCTTAGTATCGGCTTAGAAACAAGGAAAATTTCTTGGTCATAAAAGATGCCACGTCCATTTTTATACTCAGTTGAGCAGAGCTCACAGAGTATATTAACTTTGATTGGATAAGGGTTGGTTGTACAGGTATAAAGGAATCGAGATAGATATAGACTTCCATATATCAAAATCATCAGTATCGAAAAAAAATTCGATTGAGCCATGTCCGTCCGTCTGTCCGTCCCTTAACACGATAACTTGAGTAAATTTTGAGGTATCTTGATGAAATTTGGTACGTAGGTTCCTGGCCAATCATCTCAGATCGCTATTTAAAATGAACGATATCGGACTATAACCACGCCCACTTTTTCGATATCGAAAAAAGGGATGAAACATGGTAATGGGATTGGTCTATTGACGCAAAATATAACTTTAGAAAAAAACTTCGTAAAATGGGTGTGACACCTACCATATTAAGTAGCAGAAGATGAAAAAGTTTTGCAGGGCGAAATCAAAAGCCCTTGGAATCTAAATACTGTTCGTGGTATTACATATACAAATAAATTAGCGGTACCCGACAGATGACGTTATGGGTCACCCTGGTCCACATTTTGGGCGATATCTCGAAAACGCCTTCACATATACAACTACCACCACTCCCTTTTAAAATACTCATTAACACCTTTCATTTGATATCCATATCGTACAAACAAATTCTAGAGTCACCCCTGGTTCACGTTTATGGCGATATCTCGAAAAGGCGTCCACGAATGGAACTAAGGCCCACCCCATTTTAAAATACTCATTAACACCTTTCATTTGATACCCATATAGTACAAAAAAATTCTAGAGTCACCCCTGGTCCACCTTTATGGCGATATCTCGAAAAGGTGGCCACCTATAGAACTAAGGCCTACTCCCTTTTAAAATACTCATTAACACTTTTGATTTGATATCCATATTGTACAAAAGCATTCTAGAGTCACCCCTGGTCCACCTTTATGGCAATATCTGGAAAAGGCGTCCACCTATAGAACTAACGCCCACTCCCTTTTAAAATACTCATTAACACCTTTCATTTGAGACCCATACAAACAAATTCTAGAGTCACCCCTGGTCCACCTTTATAGCGATATCTCGAAAAGGCGTCCACCCATAGAACTAAGGCCCACTCCCTTTTAAAATACTCATTAACACCTTTCGTTTGATACCCATATTATACAAACGCATTCTAGAGTCACCTCTGGTCCAAGTTTATGGCGATATCTCGAAAAGGCGTCCACCCATAGAACTAAGGCCCACTCCCTTTTAAAATACTTATTAATTGTTGAATAAATAACTCCAATATTCAATAATGCAAAATGGTCTTTTATCAGACTACCTTGAAAATACTTCACAATAACACTTATACTTCGCAACCAATAGCGTGCTTAAATCAAACTGATTTCTGCTTACTCAGCTTTTGCTCCTTTTATACTCCCTGCCGTGTCCTTCGCATACTTCTAGGTGTTTCTTCTTCTAGAATTTACTACTTCTTTACCAGCTATAAACTCACAAGCTATAAACTACAGATGCACGTTTATAGCATCCCGCATAGCCATTTGCGCATGTATATGTGAGTGATACTCCCACCGATTATTGCATACTTTTGTGAGTATCTCAAATATATGCATGTGTATGTGTGAGAACTACTTTGCTGATGATTACATACTTTTGTGAGTATCTCTCCGCTGCTGTATGTACATATGTGTAGACATAATGATTGATTTGTTTATGTAGATACAAGTGACTGCTTAGTATCGGCATAGAGATGATAGTATGCCTTAGTGTTGATAATATTCGACACACTGCCCTCCACCTAAGTCTGATCGCCCCGATCAGATAAATTTCCTGATCTTACCGCTGCTAGCATCTCCAAATGAACCACCCTTCTATTTCGTGGTTTCCTAATGATTTGTGTGCGGTAGATGGTATCACTGATCTTCTTCAAAACGTTGTACGGGCCTTCCCAACTGCACCAAAATTTGGATGAAACACCTTTCCGCCGGTGAGGGTTGTATAGCAGCACCAAATCTCCCTCCCGGAAACCTTCCGAATTATTGTTCTTGTCGTACCTGTGTTTCATCCCAGTACTTATTATCCTGATTTGTTCCCTCACACTCTGTTGTTTGTCCAATGAACTATTTCGCAGAGCTTGCGCTTGACGGATTGGCTTCGTTTCCACGTTTCACAACAGTAGTGCTTGAAACTACCCTCGCATTCTTTCTGGGAAGTTCCTTCCTTCGTGTTTGTGCGTCCATTTGGTTTTATCAATGCCAGTGTACCTCTCGCAGGTACTTTTGATTTCGCATTATTTGGCCCATTCGATCCATCAACCTTTTCCCGATCTTCTGCCTTTGACTTTGGTGGTCTTTGTCCAATCTCCCCCACCAGCACTCGCTTACTGCTGAACCCTTTCTCAAACTGAAGTTGAGTGGTACATCGTGCTTCTTATAACGCATAATCCTTCTTTGCATGCCGATCATTTTGTTATGGTCAACTAAGAAGTCCACTCCCAATATAACTTTATCAAAGATGTCCGGCACAACAAATTTGTGTAGAATCGTGTCCTTTCCAATTAAGACCTCATATACCAGTTCTCCTTCGACTTGGTTATACTCGCCAGCGACCGTACGCAACCTTGCTCCAGGTAATGTCTTTACTCTCCTGTTGACTAAATCAGATCGGATTAAGGAATGAAATCGCCAGTATATACAGTCAGTGCACTTTCTTTTCCATCATCATTCCCTCTGACGGTAAGACTGCTTGATTTTCTTCCAAGTTGCGACACAGATATCACAGGACATTCAATAGCTGGAGCTAGCTCTCGTTCTCTACATCTGACTCGCTCTTGCTCATCCACTCCAGCTTTGTTATTAAGACCACAAATGCTGTTGAAACCACTAGGATCAAGATCGCAATGACGTTCAGTGTGACCGGGCTTCCCGCATTTGAAGCATTTGATAACTCTTTCATTCAGCTTTTGCGATCCATTCAGCGCCTCCAATATTGTGTTCACCCACTCTGGTCTTTCTACTTCCACACGATGAGCCTTATATGCTGGTTTACTCAATAGGGAGGCAGTTTCCTGAGTCAATGCATGTGATACCGTTTTCTGCGAATGTGGGTTTTGGGTTTGCATATGTCGCTCGCTTCGTTTCCATGTCCCGTATACAATTTATAAAGCTCTGAATCTTTACCCTTTCAGTGTGTTCCATGGGTGCGTCCGCATTTGCCAAATGAGCCAACCTTTCAACATCCGAAGCAAACTCTTTCAAAGTCTCATTAGCTTTTGGTAACTGTTTTGCAATTCTATTTGATATATCTGTTTCCTGTGTTCGCTTCCGTAACGTCGCTCGACAGCGGACATCAATGCTTCATAACTGTTCCGTTCGTACTCTGGAATTGTCTGTAAGATTTCCGCTGCAGGCCCTTTCAATGCCACGAACAGTGCAGCAACTTTATCTTCCGCATTCCAGTTGTTCACTACTGACGACTTCTCAAATTGCAACATAAAGAGCTGGAAAGGGACAGAGCCGCCAAAAGATGGAGTTTTTATCTTCGTATTGCTTGCGGCCTCTCAATGTTTCAATCTCGGCATCAATGTTTCAATTTTGTTCTCGAGTTGCAAAATTTTTTGTATCTTGTGCCTCCAGCTTCGATGATACCCTTATCTCCTGCACCTCCAGCTGCGAGGATATGCGTGCCTCTTGTGCTTTCAACTGTTCAGTCAACTGAGATGTAATATATGTCTTCTGTTCTTCCAGTGAGTTTCCATCTTGGATGTAATCTGTGTCGACATTTCTGAAATATGCTTTTCTTGTGCTTTAATCTTCGATCTTGGATGTTATTTGCGACAACATTCCTGAAATGCGTGCCTCCTGTGCCTCCATCCTGGATGTTACTGTCGATGTTTGTGCAGATATTGCAGACAAAATCGTGTTCAAGTCTGTGCTCGTAACTGTCTGCGATGTTTCGTTTTTCTCTTCAATTTTTGTTGTTGTCTCGTCGCAATCAAGATAAAAGACATACTCTTCCACGTTGATTCCTTCTGCTTCCATTGCCTCCCGTAGTCGTGCCTAAAGTTCGAGTTTATTGCCAGTGGCTCTCCAACTCCTTCTTCAGTTAGTGCATCTTCAATTCACTGCACTTTGCCATGTCCTTGTTGTACTCGAAATCTTCGGAATTTATTCAACAATTCCTCTTCTGACACCAATTGCAACGAACTTAGGGAAACTCCGCTTATTTTACACTTTCTACTAACGTTCGTATCACTAAATTTTTGAATAAATAACTCCACTATTCAATAATGCAAAATGGTCTTTTATCAGACTACTTTGAAAATATTTCACAATAACACTTATACTTCGCAACCAATAGCGTGCTTAAATCAAACTGATTTCTGCTTACTCAGCTTTTGCTCCTTTTATACTCTCTGCCGTGTCGTTCGCATACTTCTAGGCGTTTCTTCTTCTAGAATTTACTACTTCTTTACCAGCTATCAACTCACCAGCTATAAACTAACCAGCTATAAACTACAGATGCACGTTTATAGCTTCCCGCATAGCCATATGCGCGTGTATATGTCAGTATATGTCAGTGATACTCCCACCGATGATTGCATACTTTTGTGGGTATCTCTCCGCTGCTGTATATACATATGTGTAGACATAATGATTGATTTATTTATGTAGATACAAGTGACTGCTTAGCATCGGCTTAGAGATGATAGTATGCCTTAGTGTGCTAATATTCGTCAAAATATGGTTCTATTCTGAACTAACTTTTCTTCGAGTTATGACTCCCGAAACAAGGAAAACTTCTTGGTCATAAAAGGTGCCACGACTATTTTTTAATTTAAAGTTTTTCCTATTTAGTTATAAATCCAATTGGGAAATGTAATACCATTGATATAAGGCTCTTTTTTGCAAAGATATAGCTAAATTTATTCGTCCACGACCCTTTTAAAATCTTTTATATAAAAGTGGGCGTGGTCCTTAACCGATTTCGTAAATTTTTCTTCAAAGCATTCCTTATAGTAAGGGCACCTCCCTGCCGAATTTTGTTACGATAGGTTTAATGAGATTTGATTTATGATTAATAATATTTGATTTTATCACAAGTGGGCGGTGCCACGCCCATTTTAATATTGGAAATGGCTCAATAGAATTTTTTTTTCTATATATTAATTTGCTTTCAATACATAATTTTTTTTAAATTGAATAAAGGAGTTGAAAGAAGACAAGAAAATAACGGAAGACCGAGTCAGATAATAAGGACTAAATAGTAAAGC
Organism: Eurosta solidaginis; assembly: GCA_029619165.1. NCBI lineage: Eukaryota > Metazoa > Arthropoda > Insecta > Diptera > Tephritidae > Eurosta > Eurosta solidaginis. The sequence continues at coordinate 13,667 of JARSSU010017069.1, read as the reverse complement.
TTTGAATGGTAATTAACTCATTGATTTGCATTATTGAATGATTCGTTGCTCAGCAGTTTTTATTCTTTCCATTGATTAATGAAGATAAATATTTCTATTGGCGCTGACAACTGCATAGTGAGTTTATTTTCTCATCGCATCCCGAAATAAAGATGACATTTATTTTTAAGTGGGAAGTGAGGAAACGCCATTTTTATTCGTAACCCTCTCCATAAAGTTCAGTATAGTTGGTTTCTTGAGGTCTTTCTTTTATTTCTTAAACATAACTAAAAAGAGTACAGAAATAACTGTGTTGTTTTCACATAAATTTAATTATATTTTATATCGTCACCTAATCTTTGCTATGAAAATCAGTTTTGATTAGAAGTAACTGATTTCCATCCTTGGTTTACTTAGAATGGAATGGTTCATATATGTCCGACAACTTCAAAGAGAGTACTTAGTTCAACAATAATATAGCTTATTCGCTTCTTCATTCCCATCTACTTCCATGTACCCTGGGACCCAAAAGAGATGTATGCTCTCTTTCTATTTCGATTCTTTTCGGACATTGCTTACCCTCCAACATAGTTTTGGATATTATGCTAAGTAAGCTCCCTTTTGCCTTGATTGCTGCTTGTGTTTCAATATAAAAGTTGACGTGACTGCAGTTATTTTCCTCCAGTGTTTATACTGCTTTGCTCACGGCTTCTACTTCCGTATGAAAGACACTACAGTGATCTGGCAACCTGCAGGAACTTTTTATTTCCGGATCAGCGCTGTATAGCAGACTATACACCTTCTATTACATTAGAACCATAGGTATACACGCGTATCGCCTCGTCTGCCCTTTGAGTGTCTTTGCGTCAACCGTCCACCTCTATTGTAGCTCTAAGAGACCCATCGAATGGATGGTACGTAATAAGGCAGTCTATCCGTCCAATACTAGATGACGCCATACAACTATGACCGTAATATCGGCACACAAGCCGCTTCGAGGCATTTAGTGCCGTGGCAGTTGCTAACTCCATCTTATTCGACAGCAGGTCTACAGGTGGTATGTGCAGAATCGTATAAAGCGCATCCTCCGGGTTGTTTTCTAGGCTACCGTCCCTACCCCCACTTATGATAACTTCTCATCTACGTACGCCCTAAGTTTGACGTGTCCCCAATCGAACCGCCTGAGCAGTTGGTTGATAAACAGCGTCCACAGGTGGTAATACCCCGCCCTACGGCGGGTCCCTGTTCACTGACCTGAAAAGTAAAATCCTTTCTCGACGAACAAAAATCGAGCTTTATAAGACGCTCATCACACTTGTCCTCATGTATTGCTCGGCATCAAGGACGGTTTCGAGAGAAGATGAGATTGCCTTTGAATGTTCTAGAGAATAATGTCACAAAAATGTATGATCCAGTCCAGCAATGCCGACGGCGATTATCGAAGGAGGTTTAAAGATAAGTTGTTGAGCTTCACGATGACATGAAGATTTAGAGTACTCTAACTCTTATTTGATGAGGAACCAAGGCAGTACAACATTATCGGATGCAAACGATCATGGATCTGGTCTAGGGCCAACGCTGTGGAATGCGACATGACGGTGCACTATAAATCAACCTTCTTGGGGCATGCAAATTATCGGCTACGCAGCCAAGCATGATGTTATGACGCCGTAGGAAGAATAAAGAAATGTCTGACGAATATGGAGCCTGAAATAGCTAGCAATAAGTCAGAAATGATTTTGCTGAGCTCGATGCGGACCGTGAATAAGTTAGTCTCAACCATCGGAAATTATCGAACAAATTCAAAGTCTTACTTGAAATATTTAGGAGTAGTTAATAAACATTGACTCAAAATAAATACAACCGGCTTTCGTCGCGTATAGACGTGTTTCGTATGCTCCGTGATTTTCTTTAAAATTTTTTCTTAAATGGATGACTTTTGTGCTAAGTGCAATAAAGGCTTTGCGAGAAATGACTCACTTGTTGTGCCATGTTCGGGTTTTTGCCAAAACAGATTTCATAGAAACTGTTGTGATGGCCAGATTTCAGAATATGATGTGAAATTATTTAAAGCTTAATCGTAACATCGTATACTTTTGTCAAGGGTGTGTTAACTTGCCTGAGCGCTTTATATCTTCTTTAGACTCTATTGCTGCTTCGCAAAAGCTTGGCATAGATTTTTTAAAAGATCTGTTCAGCTCTAAATTCGAGGATTTGATGAAGGAAGTTGAGGGGCTGAAATCGCTTATCAAATCAGATAAGCAACCTCAAAACTTTAACAGTGATAACATCAACAATGCCAATGGCCTACAATTCTTACATAGTGCCGTCAGTCCATCTTGTGTTAGTGTCATGGTAAATACAAACAACAATAACCACGGGTCTGCTACAGCTGCACTTTCGTCTTTGCCGTTGTCTTTTACATCTTCTGTTTACCCTATACCTACAATGTTATCACCTGTTTTTTGCAATGTCAACGGCACTTCGCCATCCGTACAGTCAAATGGTGTGAGTGGGCAAAATACATGTTCTTTAACAGATGTTACTAAGGGTCATGCAATGTCTGCTAATAATGCTATCGTAAGCAATGTACCTTCTGCCGTGGGACTGTTATTGCTTCGACTGGTGCTCAACCGTTTGCCTCTGTTGTTGCTAACAGTGTGAATGCATTGGCTTCTTCAGCTGACGATGTTTATAATCGTAACAATGCTACTTATACTTCTACGAATCCCGTTATATCAGATGCTGCTGATACTGCTAATGCTAAAGCGTCAAAATCTGCAAAGAAGCGCACACTTAAAGCTGGAGTCATTGGTGCCGTATGTCGTATCGCTGTATCCGTATCCCTAACGTAATGAGCTGTTTATCGTTACGACGGTAAACCATAACCCAATTGGTTGGCTACGATACGGTTACGACCTTAGCGGCACCAATAATCGATTGCATTGATTCTCATAAGGTTGGTCGAATCAGCTGTTATAAGGTTACCGATACGGTTACCGATAAAGCACCAATGTCCCCCAGCTTAAGGAAAAACCTTTTGCGATTGCTGTTAACCCTGATGAGTTAAATATTACTGCTAGTGGTGGGAATCCAAATATGCAATCAAGTACATCGTCGGGATCGGACATTCAACCTAGCTCGCCTAATGACAATAATAATAATAACAATAACAAGAATGCGCAACAACAACAACAATGTCGGTAACAACAACAATAATGTTAATAACAATCATAGGCGTTCACGGAGGCGCGTGATTGGCTCTTGTGTGTCTACTGAACTTGGGGTAGCTGCTCGTTTCAGATGGTTTCATCTTTCTTCTTTTTTACCCTCGGTCAAACCTGAGGATATTATTGAGTATGTGATTAAACATACTAATCTAAATAAGCATCAACTGCAGTGTTTCAAGCTTGCTAAGGAGTCGGAGTCGATTAACCTTAAATATGTAAATTTTAAACTTGGTGTAGATGAATTGCACTTTCATAAAGTTCTGAAGCCTGAGTTGTGGCCAGTCAATGTGACGATCTGCCACTTCCGTTTTTTTTCAAAAGGACGCAAAACTACAACAGCGGACTTAGTTCATAGTGTCAATCACATGCCATGCAAATATATCAATATCTTTTTTCAAAATGTTTCTGGCCTTAGAAGCAAGACCGAAAATGTGCGCCTATTTAGTTCTTTATTGGAGTATGATGTATTTGTCATCATTGATACTTGGCTGAATAGTAATTTCTTAGATGCTGAATTTTTTGATCCTAAGCTTTATCATGTTTTCCGTAAGGATAGAGATGCAACAAAGACTGGCCTAAATAGAGGAGGTGGTGTGCTGATTGCCGCCCGGGTCGGTCTCTAGGCTTCGCTTATTTCTTTAACTGTTAGTGACACGCTTCTTGATCAACTTTGTGTGCGGATTCATGGCTCTCTGGGTCAACTGCTCATTTGTGCTTCATACATTCCGCCGTCCAACCCAGAAAGTATTTATAAGGCTCATGTAAATAATATCTTAAATGTTAAGCGAAGTTTAGGAGAAACGCAGTTATGTGTACTGGGGGATTTTAATTTAAGTAATGTTAGCTGGATTTCTCTTGAAAACAATCTCTATTTAACTCCTACTAATATTAACAGCTCTTATGAATCGTATCTTATTGATAATTTTGGAGGGGTTGGTTTATCTCAAATTAATAGTTTCCATAATTCTTTACATCGCACTCGTGATTTAATTTTTGTAACTAACAATATTAGTTTTGTTATCTCGGGACCTGCGTCTTCAATCAAAGCTTGAAATTCAGTTCTTTGAGTATTTCTATATTCCTACATCAAATATGAAAACATCGTTCAATTTTCGAAGATGTGATTTTAATCGTTTAAATTCTGCTTTACGTGGAGTTGATTGGGATGCTATGCTTGGCGAAAGTGAAGTTGGAAAGTCTTTCAATGTATTTAAAAATGAAATTCATAAGATTTGCGAAAAAATCGTGCCGGTATATAAAAAGAAAATTTAAAAATCTCCCTGGCACAATAGTGAGCTCAAACATCTAAAAAATTTGAGAAACAAGTTCTTTAAAAAATATAAATTTACTAATCAGCGTCGATTTTATGATTTGTTTATTGTTTATAGAAAAACTTTAACAATCTTAATAAGTCTTTATAGCTAAGTACATCAGAAATTTTGAGTTAAACATCAAGAGCAATCCGAAAAACTTTTGGAATTACATAAACTCCATGAAGAGCGTATCTAGCATACCGAAATCAGTATGCTACAATAATATTATTGCCAACTTTGTTAATGAGGCTGCTAATCTCTTTGCTGACTTCTTCTCGGCGAACTTTATCACAGATAATGATTTAACTGTGGAAGATACAGATAACATACACAAGTTAATTAAGTCTCCCTCCGCTAATAATTTTGGGTCACTTACTCTCACTGAGGCAGACATAGTTGAGGGGATTATAAAACTTCAAAATTCCTCCAGAACTGATGTTGACAGTCTTTCAGTTATTCTATTGAAAAATTGTCCTTCGCTAGTACGACCGTTAATGATTATATTCAATAAATCATTGGCATCGGGTATTTTTATTGATGACTGGAAACAAGCATCCGTCACTCCCATTTTTAAGTCTGGCAACAAAAGTAACTGTTCTAATTACAGGCCTATTTCCAAATTGTCTACAACTTCGAAGCTTTTTACCTTAGTATTAAGCACCTGATTTGCGCCAATCAACATGGTTTTGTCCCGGCCAGATCCACATTAACGAACCTCGCTGTCTTTTCTGTGGATTGCTACGCGGCATTTAGGCGGGGTTTTCAGGTTGATACAATATACCTAGACTTCTCCAAGGCATTCGATAAAATTTCTCATAAAATTTTAATTGCGAAATTAGCTTGTTATGGGTTCCACTCTACGTTCGTACAGTGGATTAAATCTTACCTGCACAACAATTTTGTAAATATTGACGGTGTTTATTCGAAACCATTTTTGGCCACCTCTGGAGTGCCCCAGGGCAGTATTCTGGGCCCTTTACTATTTATCTTGTTCATTAATGACATTAGCTCTTGCTTCTCATCTACCAAATTTCTGCTTTATGCTGATGATCTCAAGATCTATTCTGAGATCAGTTGATATAATGACATTTGTCATTGTTCTTCAATCTGAGATTAATAAACTTTATATCTGGTGTGTTAAGAACCGTCTTTTCCTTAATATAAGTAAGTGCCACACTGTGACGTATGGTAAACTGCTGAGGCGACTTCATACCTCCTATCATATTGCAGACACTTTTCTTCGAACGATTCCTGAAGTTAAAGGCTTGGGTATACTTCGACTCAAAGTTTAATTATAAGCTGGTTTCTATAATTTAGTCATAAGTGTCAGTACTAAACATTTGTTACTAGACTAAATAAATAAATAAAACTAACTTTTAAAAAGCACTTCAAATCTTCTGAGTTTATAGAGCCCTAACGCGAATAATGCTCAAGACCGGTGGCCGAGGCTACCCGCCAGCTGTTGTGCAATGAAATTTGCTCGATAATATTACGTGCAGCACAACTGCGGCAGGGATCTAAAACGACCCACCAAAAAGATTTACTTACAGCTTACCGAGTTACTTCAATCTGAATAGTAAATGCTTACCGGATGGTCTCCGATGACGCGAGCCTTGTTTTATATCGGATAATACCAAGGAACAATCGAGGCTGGTTCTTCACGTTAGTTCGAAATATAGAAGAATGATACGAGGGGAAGCACGCGAACTTAACTGTTACCTCAGACAAGTATTGAGTGTGGACGACAGTTTAAAGGAGTATTTACATAAGGGTAGACAGAGGAGGATCCCTTCCGTCCAAACTGTCCCACAGAATTATAAAACTTAAAACATGTAGTGTTTCATTGCCTTCGTTTTTGGAGAGGAGCCTTCCCTAAGAAATTTTTACGTGACTGATGCACGCTGAAAGGGAGCGCAAAGAAATGCGCTTGCGAAGAGGTGGCGTCTCTTCTCACCGTGTCCTTATGCCTAACGGCGGTCTCATGGTTTGTGGACACATGAAAAGGCTTAGCCTAGTTGTGTTGGGCCACTTTGGGGAAGCGCGTTCTCCCAACATCCAAGAAGAAAAAAAGATTAAAAGTCCAAAGGTTTCGCTAGCTAGGTTACGTTATGCGAATGAACGAAAACGGCCAAGAAAGTATCTCCCTCGGCACCTATATTTGGAAGCTCCCTATTGGCGTCAGTTATCGCTAAACTAGAATAGCTGTCGTGACTTTATACGAAACTGCCATAATCCCCTTGGCGGTGAAGCGCCAATTTATGATAATAATATTGAATAATCAAAAAGAAAATAAGGACAAAATTTAAGCCAAGCTGCTTTAACGAAATCAATAATTTAAACTTCAACACATAGCGAGCAAGAGAAACCTTTTTTATTAATTTAATATTTTTCTTTGCCAACTGCCAGTCTATTTGCTATTTGCAAGGACAATGCGGATAATGAAGTAAACAAAAGCTGCCTCTGTTTAAGTTGTTCAAAAAAAAATAATAATAATAATAAATCAACGGTCTCATATCGACTTATCCAAGATATGAACTGTAAAAAATGCGACAGCAGATTTTAAAGCAGATCATAAAATAGCAGACAGTAGAAAATCTTGTCAAAATGTCAAAATAGTATCAAAATATATGTGTGTGTGTGAGATTGTGTCTGTGTCTAAGACGTAGTACAGAGCAGACGTAGAAAATGCGAAGAAATAAGGAAGTAATTGCAGATAATGGCACTATTCAAGGGACTCAATGCTGGTATAAAATCTACTTCCAGATATTTATGATTGTATGTGTGAGTTTAAAAATATTTTTTTTGCGCTACTACACAACCACACTCCCTCCTTAGGCGAAGTGAATGAACTATTGAGATAAGAAAGTTGCGAAAATAAAAAGCTTTTAGCTTAACGGTAACTGCAACTACTCCTTAGGGCTGAAGGTAGATAAAAAGGACGAGTATTATTAACTATGGAAATGACTGATGGAATAAGACTTCATAGTTTCTTACATTTACCGTAACAAACTCAAATACAAAATAAACAAGTAAGGACGGCACTGTCTTCGGCTGTGCCGAAGACTTCATACCTTTCACGAATGGGGCTGAACAATAAATAATCTTATCCCATTCGTAATCTCCAAATAATGCGCTGTATAAGATAACAAATATATAGTGAACAGATGTACATACTTAAACGATTTTAAGATAAATATAAAAAAATGGCAGAAAACCCCCTTTTCTGAACGATCGGTTGTATGGGATATATACTATATATAGCTCCGATCGAAATGATTTTTACAGAAAATCTTCTATGATATATTAGAATATATATCACAGAGTTTCACGTTTATACTTTCTAAATTGCGGCAGGAATGACCAAAATCGTCTTATCTGAACGATCGGTGTGTATGGGAGATATATGTTGTAGTGGTCTGATCCTACCGGATCCGACAAATGTCTAATATAATACAAAAATACATCCTTGTGCCAAATTTCATTGAGATATCTCAAAATTTGAGGGACTAGTTTGCGTTCAAACAGACAGACGGACGGACGGATAGACGGACATGGCTATGTCAACACAGTTCGTCGCCCTGATCAATTCGGTATACTTAATGGTGAGTCTATCTTCTATATTTCTCAACGTTACAAACATCGGACCAAAGTTATATACCCATTTCATGTTCATGAAAGGTATAAAAACTATTACGGCAAACAACCGCGTAGTGCAAATATAGTCTAAATGAGAAATTACAATGAATCATAGCGCTCCCTTAGGTGGGATTTATTGCAGAGCGTTCACAAAGTGGATAGGCGTCTGAAGGAAAGCTTAAAAACGAAAAAATACAACATTGATGGCAAAGATGAACACCACACTATTCTCAGATCACATCCTCTCGAACTTACATATATTTTTCCGATGTTTAAATACTTCATGCTTGTAAACATCATTTCCTTTTATTTTTATATATATAATAACTTCGGAATGGTTTTGAAGACTATTTTGTTGTTCTTGGGGACTATATCATGTGACTTCCCGGGTCATTTAGCCCTTCATAATACAGCAGCTGTTTTGTCGAACTACTACTACTTATTTCATCCAACTTGCATCATTTAAGGCCATATATCCATAGTAAGGGCCTACCTAAATATTGCTGGCTCACGTACGAAACAAATCAAGATCAGATAAAGGGAGTATAACGGGCGGAGCAGCTAAGGAATTGGTTTTGGGTCCCGACCTCAGAAATGCACATGCTTTCACTTGCACATGCTTTTCTTGTCACTTTTCGCAAACGCCGTGGCTGCCGTAATAACAGAATACATACAGGGAGCCTGCGAGAAAACTGCGCAGACCATAGGGTACTTAAGTCGAGTAATGGCAAACATAGGGCGGGCCAGGGCCATGTATAAGAAAGCTGCTTGCTTGTGGAATTAATTTATCACCTCCGATGAAAAGTACGCAGAGATGTTGCTACCGTGCAGGTGCGAATAGAACCTATACGACGCTGGCAGTGCTGCAGGTAATTGAACTTGGGAACTGATTCCCGAGCTGGAGCATAGCTAGAATGGCCACATGGAGAGGTCGACTTCTACCTGACACATTTTTTAAGTGGCCACGGCTACCTCCGGAAATACCTCCACAGGATGGGCAAAGTTAAAATCCGAATTGCTTATACTGTAGAGTCTCATAGACGGCATACGCCATACCTTTTTCGAATGTGACCACTTCGCACAGCAACAGAGAAGAATGTAAGTATCAATAGGCGACCTATCCTCGGCAGTGTCATCCATAAAATGAACTGCGGAAGTTATACAAGATACACAAGGCATATTCGCCTCACTAAACGGCAAGATTGTTGCTTAGCCCAATAATGTGAGAGTGGCCAAAGAGCTCACTTAGGGCGCTTGGCCCAGGTGCGTAAAATGCGCAGGCCGTGGGGGTTAGGTTTTTGGGGGCTAGCCCACAAGAGAAGAAGGGAGTCCTGCATTCGGAGAGGCTCGCTGTGCAGAGTGTACCTCCGAGGCTTAACAAATCTGTTAATGCAGAAAGCGTTTCCTTCTTCCACGTAAAAAAAGAAAAAATATACTTATTGCTGGAGCTTGTACCTAAATTGGCTCAATTTGTTCAAGTAATTCTATCATTGCGGCTGTTATGTAATTACAGCTTTCGTAGGGCATTCGATATCGCTGATTATCCCCTCCGGACTATTTTAAGTTGCGAAATACTTGAGGCATGAATCAATCAAGCAGACAGGCATACAAACGAATAGATCGGTAGGACAGATTTGATTTCTTTTTGTTGCTGCTATAAGTATTACTACAGAAACTCAGGAGAAAGGAGGTTAATTGTTTATTGGGCTGAAAACCTCTTCAAATTAATACCAATTACTTTATAATAGAATATAGCATTTCTTATTTTCAATGACATCGCAATAATACAAAATTCAGAATAATTTAAAGCAAGAGCCGTTTTCATCAAACGCGTCCCAGCTAAAAGGACAAGAAAAAAGAAAAAGGAGACAGTTCAACGCTATTTTAAATAAATACGATTTCAGACTGAAAATTAGCGCGAATTTGCAAAATATGTGTGTGTGTTTGTACATAAAAGTCGCATTTGCATGTATGAGTAGTGATAGAGCGATGCAAGGACTGAGTGTGTAGTATAGATACTTTTTCAAAAAATACTCGAGTATTTGTAATCGATGCTTTTTCCAAGTACCGATTAAAGTACCAATACTTTACCTCGATATTTTCCCAGATACTTTACCAAGTGCCCTTGGTCTATATGTTTAAGATCAACAAATTTCAGTCCATTAACATCATAACTTGAGCATAAATTGAGATCGTCGATGATGCGGTAAAAGCCCCGCATTTTTCTTAAACCGACTTTTTTTTATAATGGTGGAGTGCGAGACGATTTCTGCATATGGTAGTAAAAGTATGTATTTATTGTACAAAATCCAACAAAATTATGTAAAGCAGCTAACTGCTTTTAACACGTTTTAACTTGTCATGAAATAGAGCTTTCTCGTTCTGCTATGAAATTGTACCTAGAATCCAGAGCCGTGACAAAATCCTCAAATCTCTGCCGGCAGCACTTGCGGTAAAGATAAAGAGACGCTCATTACCACTTACAAAGTAATCAGCCTGCGGCTTGCATGCTACCGTCTCCGATATGGTCGCCGAGCCTAAAGGTTACTCACTGGAAGGAAATAGAGGCCTGTCAAAACACCGCTCTCATAACCGCTACGGGGCTGCTCTTTTTATGTCCCCAGAACACCACATACACAATGAGGCGAAAGTACTCCCCATTAGGAGATATATATATGCTGAACAAACAGTTTTTTTTAAATACCCAGAAACCTGGGTATCCGAACAGATTGAAGAGGCCACGCCTCCCAGGCACTTAAAGAAGTCATCTCCGCAATCACTATGAAAATAATATAGCACGTAGAATAAAAATACAAATATGTCCTCAGTGATATCCACAAAAGGCGTCGGACATGTATGCCAGGATTCGCGCCGCGATCACCGTTCTCAAAGTTAAATATCTTGAACTCGCAGAAAGAGAAAGCAATTTCCACAGGAGACGCGCGTCACTCTAGCTCAATTTCGATCTGGATACTAAACGTTTTCCTATAAGAATCAACCCCGACATATATAATGTATGTCCTGCTTGCGACGTATCCCTATCATGTCACACCAACCATCTTTTCACTTGGAATGTGGAACCAACGCATCTAGTACCCCGTTCTCTGCGGTCCACCACTGTTGGAACTACAGCTTTCTTGAACTCCCGTTAAAGAATATTGACGACAATTTGTGAGACGTTGCACCTATTGGATGGGTACACAATAGGGTGGGTCAAATTGTATGGGAAAAAAACTTGAGGTGCACATCCAATTTCTTAATCTATGGGTTATACTGAGTAATATTGTCCATGGGACCATAGTCTGAAATGAATTTCAAGCCTCCCTAATTTTGTTAGAAATATTTCATTTTTAGAAATTTTGATATTACTTTTGTTAGAAAATATTTTGGGCTATTTAAAATTAGCGGCACCGTGGTTTGATGGTAGCGTGCTCCGCCTACCACACCGTATGCCCTGGTTTCACACCCCGGGCAAAGCAACATCAAAAATTTTAGAAATAAGTTTTTCAATTAGAAGACAATTTTTCTAAGCGGGTCGCCCCTCGGCAGTGTTTGGCAAGACGCTCCGGTGAATTTCTGCATGAAAAGCTTTCAGTGAAAACTCATATGCCTTGCAGATGCCGTTGGAGTCGGCATAAAAACATGTAGGTCCCGTCCGTCAATTTGTAGAGAAAATCAAGAGGAACACGCCGCAAATTGGAAGATAAACTCGCTTTAGATCTCTTCGGAGGTTATCGCGCCTCATATTTATTTTTTTTAATTATTTAAAAATTGAACTTGCAATATGGAAACAGTAAAATATTCGTCGATTTTTGCAACAAATTCATCGATTTTCCCTAAAAAGAAGCGATAAAATGCGAAAAATAGTAGCAAAGCGCCCTGTAGCGACGAATATTTTATTTTCCATATTGCAAATTCAATTCTTACATAGCCCAAAATTTTTCTAACAAAAAATAATAATAAACAAGTAATGAGGCTAAGTCGGGTGTAACCGAACATTACATACTCAGCTGAGAGCTTTGGATACAAATAAGGGAAATCACCATTTAGCAAAAATGAACCTAGGGTAACCCTGGATGTGTTGTATGACAGTGGTTTCAAATGGAAGTACTAAAGAGTATTTTAAAAGCGAGTGCGCCATAGTTCATAGGTGACGCATTTCAGGATATCGCCATAAAAGTGTGACCAGGATGACTATAGAATGTGTGTGTACGATATGGGTATCAAATTAAAGGTATTATGGGTTTTAAAAGGGAGTGGCCATTAGTTGTATATGTGAAGGCGTTTTCGAGATATCGACCAAAATGTGGACCAGGTGACCTAGAACATCATCTGCTCGGGTACCGCTAATTATTTATATATGTAATACGACGAACAGTATTCCTGCCAAGATTCAAGGGCTTTTGATTTCGCCCTGCAGTAACTTTTTCATTTTCTTCTACTTAATATGGTAGGTGTCACACCCATTTTACAAAGTTTTTTCTAAAGTTATATTTTGCGTCAATAAACCAATCCAATTACCATGTTTCATCTCTTTTTCGTATTTGGTATAATTATGGCATTTTTTATTTTTCGTAATTTTCGATATCGAAAAAGTGGGCGTGTCATAGTCGGATTTCGGCCATTTTTATACCAAGATAAAGTGAGTTCAGATAAGTACGTGAACTAAGTTAGTAAAGATATATCGATTTTGCTCAAGTTTATCGTGTTAACGCGAGCGGAAGGACAGACGGTCGACTGTGTATAAAAACTGGGCGTGGCTTCAACCGATTTCGCCCTATTTTCACAGAAAAAGTTATCGTCATAGAATCTATGCCCTACAAATTTCAGAAGGATTGGTAAATTTTTGTTCGACTTATGGCATTAAAAGTATTCAGACAATAAATGAAAAGGGCGGGCCACTTTGAAATTTCTTTATTTTTGTATTTTGTTGCACCATATCATTACTGGAGTTGAATGTTGACATAATTTACTTATATACTGTAAAGATATTAAATTTTTGTTAAAATTTTGACTTAAAAAAATAAGTGGCGTGTTCGTCATCCGATTTGCTAATTTTTATTTAGCATACCTATAGTAATAGGAGTAACGTTCCTGCCAAATTTCATCATGATATCTTCAACGACTGCCAAATTACAGCTTGCAAACTTTTAAATACCTTCTTTTAAAGTGGGCGGTGCCACGCCCATTGTCCAAAATTTTACTAATTTTCTATTCTGCGTCATAAGGTCAACCACCTACCAGTTTCATCGCTTTATCCGTCTTTGGTAATGAATTAATCGCACTTTTTCGGTTTTTCGAAATTTTCGATATCGAAAAGTGGGCGTGGTTATAGTCCGATATCGTTCATTTTAAATAGCGATCTGAGATGAGTGCCAGGATCTACATACCAATTTCATCAGATACCTCAAAATTTACTCAGTTATCGTGTTTACGGACGGACGGACGGACGGACGGGGACATGGCTAAATGAATTTTTTTTTTTCGCCAAGGACGCAAAAAAAATGCG
>JARSSU010017065.1:0-14818 GCA_029619165.1 Eurosta solidaginis | reverse complement strand
GCCCTGCAGAACTTTTCATTTTTTCTACTTAATATGGTAGGTGTCACACCCATTTACAAAGTTTTTTTCTAAAGTTATATTTTGCTTAAATAAACCAATCCAATTACCATGTTTCATCTCTTTTTTCATATTTGGTATAGAATTATGGCATTTTTTTTCATTTTTCGTAATTTACGATATCGAGAAAGTGGGCGTGGTCATAGTCGGATTTCGGCCATTTTTTATACCAAGATAAAGCGAGTTCAGATAAGTACTTGAACTAAGTTTGGTAAAGATATGTAGATTATTTGCTGAAGTTATCGTGTTAACGGCCGAGCGGAAAGACAGACGGTTCGGGACTGTGTATAGACAACTGGGCGCGGGCTTCATCCGATTCGCATTCTTCACAGCAAAACAGTGCCGTCATAGAGATCGATGACCCGCTACCAAATTCACAAGGCTATGGTAGATATTGTCGACTTATGGCATTAAAAGTATTCTAGACAGAATTAAAGGAAAAAGGCGGAGCACGCCATTGTGAAATTTCTTTTATGTTTGCATTTTGTGACACCATATCATTACTGGAGTCGAATGTTGACATAATTACTTTATATACTGTAAAGAGATAATTTTTTGTAAAATTGACTTATTGTTGTTAAAAACTGTGTGCGTGTTCGTCATCGATTTCGGCTAATTTTACGTTTTAGCGCACATACAGTAAGAGAGGATAACGCTGCTGCCAAATTTCAGCTGATATCTTCGACGATCGCCAAACTTACAGCCTGGCAAAACTTTTAAATTACCTCTTTTAGGGGCGGGTCCACGCATTGCAAATTTTACTAGTTTTATTTGACGTCATAAGGTCAACGCACATACCACAGTTCATCGCTTTATCCGTCTTGGAAGAATTATCGCATTTTCCCGGTTTTTCGAAATTTTCGATATTGAAAAAGTGGGCGTGGTTATAGTCCGATTTTGTTCATTTTAAATAGTGATCTGAGATGGGTGCCCAGGAACTTACATACAAAATCGCATTAAGATACCTCAAAATTAAATCAAGTTATCGTGTTTACGGACAGACGCGGACGGAGGGACATGGCTAAATGAATTGCTTTTTTCGCCCAGATCATTTTGATATACAGAAGTGTTGGCAGAAGATTGCAAATAAGGGGAATTGCAGTAAATGCCTTACAATTGGTATCAGAAGAGGAATTGCTGATAAATTCCGAAGACTTCGAATACAACTTGGACATGCCAAAGTTAAGTGAATTGAAGATCCAGCATCTGAAGAAGGAGTTGAAGAGCCGTAGATTGAATACAACGGCATTAAACTAGAACTAGGAACAACTACGACAGACAATGGGAATTAGAAGGAATTAACGTGGAAGAGTATGACTTCATCTTGATGGCGAGGAAACAACAGAAAGGAAGAGACAGTTACGCAGACAGTTACGAGCACAGACTGAACATGATTTTTGCTGCAATACAGACACGTTTAACATCCAAGAAGGAAGCACAGGAGACACGTATTTCAGAAATGTCATCGCAACTGTATCTCACTGAAATCGCAAAAGACAGATTAACATTTCAACTGCATCTCACTGACGTTCTGTTCCTTTCCTGGTCTTCAGCTACAGTTTTGAGAAGACCGCAGCAGTGAACAACTGGAATGCGGAAGGTAAAGTTGACTGCGCACTGTTCGTGGCATTGAAGGGGCCAGCAGCCGAATCCTACAGTACGATTCTCCCGAAGGAGACGCGGAACAACTAACGAAAACATTGATGAGCGCTAGGAGATGAACGTGACTGAAGCTGATGCATAGGAAATGACATGATATTACCACAATTGAGCTCATGCAAACTCGTCACCAGGAGCGAACGAGACTGTGCAGAGTTTGCTATTACAGGACTGTTGTGATAAGGATGGCACTATTTGCGCAATGCTGACGCACCAGACACGTAGAGGTCCACACTCCTAACCCGAGAGGTAAAGTCCGAGAGGTTTGTAATGAAACGCACTACGGTGACCGTAGAAGAACGAGCGAGCGACTATATGCACCCCAAACCCACATTTGCAGAGCTGGTCATCGCGCATGCACTGATTCAGGAAACCAGCTTCCTCGCTATTGAGTAAGCCAGCGTACAACTCATCGCAGGAGTGGAAAGCCAGATAGCGTAGTACGCAATATTGGAGGTGCTGAAAGGATCGCAAAAGCGGAGTGAAGAGTTATCAAATGCTTCAAGGGCGGGAAGCCCGGTCACATTGCACGTCATTGCGATCTTGGTCTATAGTTCCAACAATGTGGGTGGCCGTAAACGCAAAGTTGGAGGAGATGAGCAAGAGCGTGTCAGATGTAAAGAACGAAAACTTGCTCAGCTATTGATGTCCTGTGATATCTGTGTCGCAAATTGGTAGATGTAGCATCTTACCGTCAGAGGGAATGTGGATGCAAAGAACGTGTACTGACTGTAGATACGGGCGCATCTCATTCCTTAATCCGACCTGACATGGTCACAGGAGAGTAAGACCGTTACTGGAGCAAGGTGAGTATAACCAAGTCCAGAAGAAGTGATATGTGAAGTCCTAATTGGGAAGGTCATGGTTCTAACGCAAATTCGTTGTGTATGAGTCGATGGCATAGATCGATATGCCAGAAAGATTATGCGCTATGAGAACAGGATGTGCCAGCAGTAATCGAGTACTGGTGAAAGAGATCCGACAAAAACCGCAAAGTCAAGGCAGCAGATCGGGCAAGGGTTGATGAACTAATGGGCCAAACAATCAAAACCGAAGTACCTGTGAGAGAAACACTGGCATTGAAAAGCCTAACGGACGAACTAAAACGATGGAAGGAATTTTCGCAAGAAAAATGCAAGGGTGGTTTCAAGCCAAGGCACACTACTGTTGTGAAGCGTCGGACGACACTGATTATCCGTCCAGCGCAAGCTCTACGAAGTAGTTCATTGGCCAACAACAGTAGTTTGAAGGAACGAACCAGGGTATTGAGTAGTACGCTGAACACAGGTACGTGAGAACTATAATTCGAAAGGTTTCTTGGCGGGAGTTTGGTACTGTTATACAACCCTCATCCAGGCGGAAAGGTGTTCCATCCAAATTTCGGTGCAGTTTGGAGGCCCGTACAAAGTTGTGAAGGAAGATCAGTGATACCATCTACCGCATACTAAACCACTGGGAAACACGGAGTAGAAGAGTGGTACATTGGAGATGCTAGCGGCGTTTAGATCGGGAGATTTGTCTGATCGGGACTATCAGAATTAGGTGGAGGCAGTGTTACGAATATTAGCAAACTAAGGGTGCTGCTATCTCTAGGCCGATGCTAGCACGCCTTGCATGCACATCCATAAATCAATCATTCATGTACTACATACATAAACGGATCAATCATTATGTCTGCATATATTTAGGTACACACAGCTGAGAGCAACGCACAAGCACATGCAGATATCTTATCTGAAAATGCTCCTAAAGGTATGCAATTGTGATTGTGGAACTGTCGCTCACACATACAGCGCATGGGATATGAGAGAAGCTATAAAGTTATACATCTGTAGTTGTAGCTAAGAAATTTATCACTACACTAAGTATAATTCTGGAAGCGCCTAGAATATGCTACAAGGAAATCACAGAGTATAAAAGCATCAGAGGTAGAGGCGCTTGGGCAGTTTCCAGTTAAGCACGCTATCACGGGCAATAGATCAGTTTCATTTGAGCTATCAATCAGTTTGGTTATTAAGCAAAGCCATTCGTTGCCAAGTATAGTGTTAGTGAAATGAAGTATCTTTAATAAAGTCTGTCCATATTTTTCCATTGGTCATTATTTTAGGAGATTATATTATTGGTCAAGCAGTTTAGCGATACGACCGTGTTCATGTACAACTACTGATTTACGTACGGGTTAGCTTAAATGAGCATCAAGGCTATCTGATCCAGTAGCCGTGGCTCTCATCGGGAAGAAAGGTTTCTGGACTTAGCGCGCGCGGATTTGGCGTTAACAATGCGCAAACAGAAGGACGGGAGCGAGCTGTAGTAATGGTAAGGAAACAGCTGCATTCATATATGCTGCCTAATTACACTACTGAGGACCTCGTAGTGGTGGCCGTTGAGCAAAGAAATAAGCAGGCATTTATCCTGACATCCTGCTACATGGCCCATGCTGCTGAGGTTCCACCGATGGAATGCAAGAGGCTAGTACCGGACGAAGGGCGCAAAGGGCGGTTGGTCATAGGCGCGGATGCAAATGCGCACCACAAAGCGTGGGGAGGAGCAGATCCGAACGGGAGAGGCGAATCTCTATTTTGTTGCATCCTGCAAACCAATTTGCAGATAGCGAACAGGGGAAATGTCCCTACATACATTCGTCCAACATCCAGCTATGTTTTGGATATTAAACTGAGCTCCGAACGTGATATATCAAGGTATGATTGGATGGTTCTTGATAGACCATCCTTCTCCGACCATGCGTATATCAGTTTCAGCATCCCCCTAAAGAGGGTAGAGAAGGGAGGAACCTTTAGAAAACCTAGGCCGACAAACTGGACTAAATTCCAGAAACAGGTAGAAACGAAACTGGGACAACCCAAAGAGGTTGGCAATGTGGAAGAACTGGAGGAGTCTAATGAATTCCTAACTGGGACGCTTATGACTGCGTATAACAAAGCTTGCCCTCTAAGAAGATTCAGAGGAAAAGCAAAGCCGCCATGTTGGAGCAATGAGCTGAGTCTTCTAAGAAGACAGGTAAAGAAATGTTTAAACTAGCAAAGACCGCGGAAAGCGAAGCGTGTCGGGACGAGTACAGGGATCTACTGAGGATCTACAAGCGTGAAATTTCCAGGGCGAAGAGAATCTCATTGAAAAGTTTCTGTATGGACATAGAGTGCTCCAGCGAAACAGCACGGTTGAGAAAAGTCCTAGCAAAGGGAAATATAGTCCAGGGACTAATAAAAACAGAGAACGGGCAATGGTCACGTAATAGTGAGGAATCCCTTGAGGTGCTTCTCGATACACATTTCCCATCGGGAGATGGTTTAGAAGAGCCAGCAGACAGCACTCACACCTCGATCACGGAGCGGGTAGTGCCGTGCTTGGTGACCGATACCAATATCGAGTGGGCAGTGAAGACGTTTTCTAAGTTTAAATCGCCGGGCCCAGATGGTATATTCCCAGCCATGCCTAAGTTTTAAGTAGGGCGGTCGTGGAATGGCTTAAAATAATATTCGATGGGTGCATAAGACTGAATCATGTACGGCACTCTTGGAGAATTGCTCGTGTAGCTTTCCTACCAAAGGCGGAAAAGATCGGTCACGTGTATGCCAAAGATTATAGACCCATCTGCTTAACATAATTTCTGCTCAAAACCTTTGAGAGGCTAATAGATGTGTACATAAAGTCCACCGTGGATGAAATACTGCTCTCCACAACATAACATGCGTACACCAAAGGCAAGTCGGTAGACACCGCGTTGCATAGGGTGGTAATAAGCGTAGAGAAAGCCCTGGAGTATAAGGAATATGCTCTATGAGACTTCTTAGACATTGCCAGGGCTTTTAAAAATGTCTCTAAATGGGCGATTATGGATGGTCGTAGTTGCATTAAAGTACATTCAGCCTTAACCAGATGGATGGGCTGCATGTTAAATTGCAGGAAGATTACATCACAATGGGGATTGTACGAGGCCACGAAATCAGTGGACAGGGGAACGCCGCAGGGAGGGGCGCTTTCACCTCTGATGTGGACGCTCGTCATCAACCAACTGCTCAGGCGATTTGATGAGGGACCCGTAAAACTTACGGCTTACGCGGATGATGGTGCAATTGTCATAAGTGGAAAGTGCCTTCCAACGATAAGCTCTTTGATGGATCGGGCGCTTCGGGATATTCGTACCTAGGCATCAAATGTCGGGTTGAAAGTCAACGTGGAAAAGATGGACATGGTCTTGTTTACAAAGAGGTACACTCAGAAAAAAATTTCTCCCGATTGAAGAAAAATGGGAATAAAATGGCGCTTAATAAATTTTTTCCTCATTCGCATGGCCAAATTTCTTCAAAATGAGGAAAAGTTCTTTAGTCGCCACTACTTCGTATGCGCATTTCTCTGCGCTCCCTTTCAGCATGCATCAATTTCGTCATTACTATAAAGGCCATCTTGGTAACAGCAATCCAACAATCTATTTGTCCGCACATTCCTAATGGAAGGTTCCTCTCAAAAAACTCTGTTTACAGATAGTCTTTCGCCGTGAAAACGAGGGCAGTGAAACACTATATGTTCTGCGCTTTCCAATTCGGAGGGACAGCTTGGACAGAAAGGGTCCTCCTATATCCCACGCTTATGTAGATATTCCTTGAAGCCGCCGTGCCCGCTCAATATCTGTGTGAGGTGGTAATTTAGTTCGCTGTGTTTTTGCTCGTACCATTCCGCTATATTCCGGACTAGCATGAAGGTCCAGCGCTCTTTTCTCGAATCTTCCCACCGTTCTTGCCACCTAACTATTGTTCGTGACCTTGCGCTTTTCTTAGCATCTTCAGATGGTCGGCTGATTCCAATGCCATACAGATCGGCGATTTCACCTGAGAGTAGATCTACTGGGATTTTCCTGGATAAAACATGGATCGCGTCGTTGGACACCCTTCGATAAGCACATGCTATTCATATAGCAGTAATGCGGTAGGCTGCTAGTATATCTTTTTGGTGGACCATTTGAGATCTGTGCTATACTGGTGCCATATAATATTGTTACGAATATTAGCAACACTAAGGGGTACTGCCATCTCTAAGCCGATGCTAGGCAGCGACTGTATGCACATCCATAAATCAGTCATTATGTCTACACATATGTACGTACACGCAGCAGAGAAGAGATGCACAAACACATGCAGATATCTTATCTGAGATGCTCCCAAAAGTATGCAATTGTAATTGTGTAAGTGTCGCTCACAAATACACGCATATGGGAAGCTATATACGTGCATCTGTAGTTATAATTATATGGCGGCAACTAAGTAAATTCTGGAAGCGCCTAGAAGATGCCACGATGAAATCACAGAGTATAAAAACACCAACGGTAGAGGCGCTATGGGCAAGTTTCGATTCAGACGCTATCTAGCGAGCAATAGCAGTATTACTTTGAAAATAGTTGGAGTGTTATTTTGAAGTACTTTAATAAAGGCCATTTTGCATTATTACATATTGGAGTTATTTATTCAACAGTTTAGTGATTCGAACTTAGCAGAAGGTTGCAAATAAGAGGATTTGCAGTAAATTCGTTATAATATTATAGAGCTGGTTACGTTGGATAATAGCTGACGGGTAGCTTCGCTTGGGGCCGCCGATGTTGGCCATTATTCGCGTTACGGCTTCCACTACTCTAGAAACTTTCTCCCCACACCGTGCACAGAGCTTCCTTTTACTTTGGCCTCCGGTTATGGCTCCGCGGGCTATGTTGACAACTGTTTGTATTGCATCTATCGTGGATCTCGATTTTCGAAATCCAAACTGACTATTTGACAAGCACCTGGGCATTCCAGGGTATGCCTGCAGATGCCCACTAATAATACGTTCGAGAATCGTTCCTATTGAATCCAACATACAAAGTGGCCTGTATGAAGGTGGCTTGGTCGGGCATCTTACCAGGTTTCAGCAATACAACCAGCCTTTGATGTTTCCATATTTCCGCCCTTTAAAAAAGTTTATTCCTTTGATTTTTGCCCACGTGAATCCTGCCACTGTTGGTGCCATCTTTTCCTGCGGAAGAAGTCTTCCTGGTACCCAGATTGAGGCTTTCCCAACCGAGTCCGTGAGCCAGCCTTGCTCCTACTTATTTTTGTATGGCTCAAAGAGTACCGCTAAGTCAAATCCTCCTTCAAACATTGTTTGGGATAAGAGGTCTTGGGCCGCTTCACAGTGGTTTAAATTGAGTTGCAACAATCTCATAGGGCAAATCTCATCCGGCGTAGTTATTTCATCGAGGTCTCTGAACTGTAGCGTGATCATTTGAGATTTTGCTGTGACCTTCGCTGACTCCTTTAGCACTGCTTCAATCTCCGCTTGGTACGTGCTTGTTTTTTCCTCTTGGGCTCTTTTAAGGTGTAGCAACAAATCTCTTTTTGCCGTTCTTCTAATAGTTTTGACATCACCCCCTAGAGCTTTTAGTTCATCGCAACTCCTCAATTTCGCAGTATGTCAGCATACGTAGCATTTCCAGCCTTCGAAATTATGATTGCATTCGGCCTGGCTTTAACCATTTTCTTCCTAATCGCCTTTTTGGGTTTGGCTAGCTGCCACTCTCCCGACTTTGAGTTGTGGCGTCTTCTGTCCTTTCGACCTTTTTCTGGTTCAGTGACGCTTGCGATTTTACTCGCTTGTGGCTCTCATGTCGTGGCGTAATGTCCTTGGCGGAGATCGCGGGATTGGCTACTTGATTTTCCCTTGTCGAATTCTTCCTCGGTCTCTTTCCTGGGGGTGAAGAGCTTTCATCCTTAGCCGTATCATTCGAAATTATTTTCTTCTTTAGGTCCTTTACCTCCAGCGCGGACTCTATGTACAATGCCTTGATTACAGAGGCTAAGCGCTTAATTTCAGCGTGTATATTATTACGCCCTTTAAAAAACTCAAACAGATCATCAATTGATCTCCCTAGCTTGGTCATCTTGTTTTCGATCCCTCCTGAGGCCTGACAATTTTGAAGATCTTCTGCAGCCTTCTTAATGAGGTCACTTAATGAAGGAGTGCCGGTGTTAGCCTTATCCTGTCTTGCCTTTGGAGTAACAGCCGGAGAAGCTTCTTTCCTGCCGTTGGCTTCCGTTTCTTTTGGTTTTGTCCCCGTGTGTGACGAAACATTTTGACCAGGCTCCTTCTGGGGAACGAGGAAGCTTTCGTCCCATAAATGGGTTGAACGTACCTTCCCTATCTTGATTTTTATTTTTATTTTGGTTATCCATTTATGTGATTGGGTCCCCACTTGGGCGCGCTATCTTAGTCCGGCTTTACAGTCACCTTGAATGATCCCGTGGTTATCTATGCGAAGGCAGGGAGGCCACGTGGAAGTTGACGCAGTTCCTTATGAAAACTGCGTTCAGAGCCAGATCAGCGTTAATCGGGAGAATCTCAACCGATCTTGCACCACCAACTTAATGGTAACGGACTTCGAACGTACCCCAAGGCCTGCCAAGGTTTTAACGGGACGGAGATGAATGTCACATTAGCCGGAAAGTCGTTTTGACGGGGTGTCCAGCCGTGCACTAAGATTTCCAAATGTCACACTCGCCAGCCCTTAGCAAACATATCCAAATCGTTATTCCAGTATACCTTAATTAAGACCTTACTGGGCTCAGTCTTAATATGCTATCAAATCAGCTCAGCCTCAGTATCTAGGAATCATCCTATACAGTAAGCTGTCAGGGTAGCTCAACGTGGAGGAGAGGGTGAAGAAGGCTTCCCGCCCTCTCTTTCTCATTGGGTTTTTACAGCGATTGTAAGCCCTGTCCTATACTATGGAGTTCTTGTTTGGTGGAAAGCCACACAAAAAGAAACCTACCTCAAACAAGTAAGGAAGGTTAAGTTCGGGTGTACCGAACATTACATACTCAGTTGAGAGCTATGGTGACAACATAAGGGAAAATAACCATGTAGGAAAATGAACCGAGGGAAACCCTGGAATGTGTTTGTATGACATGTGTATCAAATGAAAGACATTAAAGAGTATTTTATGAAGGAGTGGGCCATAGTTCTATAGGTGGACGCCATTTAGGGATATAGCCATAAAGGTGGATCAGGGTTGACTCTAGAATGCGTTTGTACGATATGGGTATCAAATGAAAGGTATTAATGAGTATTTTAAAAGGGCGTGGACCTAAGTTCTATAGATGGGACGCCTTTTCGAGATATCGCCGTAAAGATGGACCAGGGGTGACTCTAGAATGCGTTCGTACGATATGGGTATCAAATGAAAGGTGTTAATGAGCATTTTAAAAGGGAGTAATCCTTAGTTCCATAGGTGGACGCCGTTTCGAGATATCGCCATAAAGGTGGACCAGGGGTGACCCTAGAATTTGTTTGCACAATATGGGCATCAAACGAAAGGTGTTAATGAGTATTTTAAAAGGGTGTGAGCCTTAGTTCTATAGGTGGACGCCGTTTCGACATATCGCCATAAAGGTGGGCCAGGGGTGACTCTAGAATTCGTTTGTGCAATATGGGTATCAAATGAAAGGTGTTAATGAGTATTTTTAAAAGGGAGTGGGCCTTCGTTTTATAGGTGTTCGCCTTTTCGAGATATCGCCATAAAGGCGGACCAGGGGTGACTTTAGAATTTGTTTGTATGATATGGGTATCAAATGAAAGGAGTTAATAAGTATTTTAAGAGGGAGTGGGCCTTAGTTCTATAGGTAAACGCCTTTTCGAGATATCGCCATAAAGATGGACCAGGAATGCGTTTGTACGATATGGGTATCAAATGAAAGGTGTTAATGAGTATTTAAAAGGGAGTAATCCTTAGTTCCATAGGTGGACGCCGTTTCGAGATATCGCCATAAAGGTGGGCCAGGGGTGACTCTAGAATTCGTTTGTGCAATATGGGTATCAAACGAAAGGAGTTAATGAGTATTTTAAGAGGGAGTGGGCCTTTCTGGACCAGGGGTGACTCTAGACTTTGTTTGTACGATATGGGTATCAAATGAAAGGTGTTAATGAGTATTTTTAAAAGGGAGTGGGCCTTCGTTCTACAGGTGTTCGCCTTTTCGAAATATCGCCATAAAGGTGGACCAGGGGTGGCTCTAGAATGAGTTTGTACGATATACGTATCAAATTAAAGGTATTAATGAGAGTTTTAAAAGGGAGTGGTGGTAGTTGTATATGTGAAGGCGTTTTCCAGATATCGACCAAAATGTGGACCAGGGTGACCCAGAACATCAACTGTTGGATACCGCTAATTTATTTATATATGTAATACCTGCCAAGATTTTAAGGGTTTTTTATTTCGCCCTGCAGAACTTTTTCATTTTCTTCTACTTAATATGGTAGGTGTCACAACCATTTTATAAAGTTTTTTCTAAAGTTATATTTCGCGTCAATAAAACAATCCAATTACCTTAACATATTTCATCCCTTTTTTCGTATTTGGTATGGAATTATGGCATTTTTTTCATTTTTCGTAATTTTCGATATCGAAAAAGTGGGCGTGGTCATAGTCGGATTTCGTTCATTTTTCATACCAAGATAAAGTGAGTTCAGATAAGTACGTGAACTGAGTTTAGTAAAGATATATCGATTTTTGCTCAAGTTATCGTGTTAATGGCCATGCGGAAGGACAGACGGAAGACTGTGTATAAAAACTGGGCGTGACATCAACCGATTTCGCCCATTTTCACAGAAAACAGTTAACGCCATAAAATCTATGCCCCTACCAAATTTCAAAAGGATCGGTTAATTTTTGTTCGACTTATGGCGTTAAAAGTATCCTAGACAAATTAAATGAAAAAGGGCGGAGCCACGCCCATTTTTAAATTTTCTTTTATTTTTGTATTTTGTTGCATCATATCATTACTGGAGTTGAATCTTGACATAATTTACTTATATACTGTAAAGATATTAAATTTTTTGTTAAAATTTTACTTTAAAAAAAATTTTTTTTTAAAAGTGGGCGTGGACCTTCTCCGATTTTGCTAATTTTTATTAAGCATACATATAGTAATAAGAGTAACGTTCCTGCCAAATTTCATCATGATATCTTCAACGACTGCCAAATTACAGCTTGCAAAAGTTTTAAATTACCTTCTTTTAAAAGTGGGCGGTGCCACGCCCATTGTCCAAAATTTTACTAATTTTCTATTTTGCGTCATAAGTTCAACGCATCTACCAAGTTTCGTCGCTTTATCGGTCTTTTGTAATGAATTATCGCACTTTTTCGGTTTTTCGAAATTTTCGATATCGAAAAAGTGGGCGTGGTTATAGTCCGATATCGTTCATTTTAAATAGCGATCTGAGATGAGTGCTCAGGAACCTACATACCAAATTTCATCAAGATACCTCAAAATTTACTCAAGTTATCGTGTTAACGGACGGACGGACGGACGGACGGACGGACATGGCTCAATCAAATTTTTTTTCGATCCTGATTATTTTGATATATGGAAGTCTATATCTATCTCGATTCCTTTATATATGTACAACCAACCGTTATCCAATCAAACTTAATATACTCTGTGAGCTCTGCTCAACTGAGTATAAAAATTAGATGGGGTATGCAGACTATCAATGCTTAGTATTACGGGAGCCCTGAAAACAACCCCGACCGCTGCACTGTATGCCATTCTGCACATTCCACCTGTAGACCTGGTAGCAAAGAAACATAGCGTTAACAACTGCAACCAGGCTCGGTGCCTCGGGGCAGCTTGAGCGCCGACCATACGGCCATAGTAGTATAGCGTCATCAATCACAACACGAACATACTACTTGATTCCCTATCTGCGCTTCGGGGGCGATCTTAAGGCCACAATAGAGGTGGACGTTTGGCGCAAGGGTGCTCAAATTGCGGACGAGGTGATACATGTGTACACAGATGGTTCCAAAGTAGTGGAAGGAGTAGGGTCTGCGGTATACTGTGCTGATCCGGAAATAAACAGATCCTACAGGCTGTCGGATAACTGTAGCGTTTTCCAAGCGGAAATAGTAGCCGTAACCAAAGCAGTAGAAACCCTGGAAGAAAATAGCCCAAGCTGCAATCGTGTTAACTTTTATATTGACAGTCAAGCAGCAACTAAGGCAATAATCTCGCACACCACAGCATCTAAATGCATGTTAGAGTGTAAGCAGTCCCTGGAGAGAGCGGGACAGGGAGAAGCATACATCTATATTGGGTCCCAGGGCATATGGGAATAAATGGAAATTAAAAAACGGACGAATTAGCTAAAAAGGACGCATCTCTTGAAGCTTGCTCCGTAGACGTCCCAATTAGACTGAGCGAATTTAAGCGAAGGCGAGAGGTGCACATGATCGACCAAGCAGGAAAGGCGTGGGTTCAAGCGCGGGGTTGTAAAGTGTCGAAGATTATGTGCAGGTCTTACAACCTTAGATTAACAAAGTTGCTTCTATCATTAAAAAGAGAGGACTTCAGACTCATGACGAGTATTCTGACTGGACATTGCCTTCTGGCATCACATTCCTATAAATTAGGCTTGGTCAGTGATAGCAGAAGTAGGAAGTGCGGGCTGGAGGAGGAAACGATGGAGCACGTTCCGTGATCTTACCCTGCGCTTGCCACGCTAAGACTCCAGCTATTAGGAGTGATACAGCTGTCAGATCTAGAAGCAGCAATTGGCTTAAATCCCTAGGAAGCTTCTAGTATTTGCCAAGAGGACGAAGGTATTTTATAACATAGGCCCTGGTTTTTGATAGGGTTTTTCAGTTTGGTCGTCAAAACAAACTTCTGGTAACGCTACGGACTTATTCAGTCTGTGTGAGGTCCTCATGGACGGCCAGTTCAACCTAACCTAATAAGCATTAAATATAGTGCGATTTAGTACGGTCTCGTTTTTTGATTGGGCTGAAAAGGTTGGGCTAGCTTAAGAGACCTCTTTGTATTCAGCCGTTTTGACCATTTCTTATTGTCAGAAGTGAACTCAACATAACTAATTTCATTTTGTATGAGTTTTCTGCGTTTGCTTTTAATCAAACTCATGTTTGAAAACGTTCTTGCAACTTCATGGCAGCACATAATTTGACAAGCTTTTGGAATTATACTTGTACGAACAAACTATTTTGCTTGTGCGATGGCAAAGCTAATGAAAAATACGCGATGAGTTATAGAGTTATGCGGCAGTTACTCACGAACGTACTTACCAAAAACGTGTCAGCTGACACGACCTATCTTATGAGTGTGCAATGTAAACGAAAACTCACCGACGTGCAACGCCCGTACATACATACGTAGCCCGGAACGTAGAAATCAAAACAATTTTGATTTTTTCCGTAAGGACGTGTCAGCTGAACGCTCTCTCACTAGACAGAGTTGCCTAGTAAACTTTTGTGCGCTAATTTTTGACCGTTTGCAATTTTATGCAAAAACACCTAATTAAAGTTTGAAAAATTGTGAAAATAATTCGAAATAATTATGTAAAAGTGCTGATTATAAATATGTAATCTATTTATACTTATCTAATATGTATTCCGGCCTTTTACAATATCAAAAATTAAATTGGAAAAAGTTGATGTTTCCATAAGCATACATGCAAAATGGTCAATGGCAACAGTGCTTATCTGTAAACAACACACACACAAATATGTCATGTACATGTACACAGACGCACACATTGATTCCTACGGGCTTGAGAGTTCGGTCAGACGTGCTTCGTACGACAAACGTCCATACGTACGGCACACGTCGGTGGCCGCATTATACTAAATGCATAAAGACTTATGCGGCAGTTACTCACGAACGTACGTACCAAAAACGTGTCAGCTGACACGACCTATCTTGTTGTTGTTGTTGTTGTTGTTGTAGCGATAAGGTTGCTCCCCGAAGGCTTTGGGGAGTGTTATCGATGTGATGGTCCTTTGCCGGATGCAGATCCGGTACGCTCCGGTACCACAGCACCAATAAGGTGCTAGCCCGACCATCTCGGGAACGATTTATGTGGCCACATTAAACCTTCAGGCCATCCCTCCCTCCCCACCCCCAAGATCCATGAGGAGCTTGGGGTCGCCAGAGCCTCGTCTGTTAGTGAAACAGGATTCGCCGCGGATAGGTGAGGTTGACAATTGGATTTGGAGAAGCTATATATTGCGCTGGCAACCTGAAGGGTTGCGCTACACACCCCTTGAATCTGG
>JARSSU010017064.1:0-10974 GCA_029619165.1 Eurosta solidaginis | reverse complement strand
CTCAATTTTTTTTATATTTTTTATTTAAAGAAAAAGATAAATAAAAAAAAAAAAAAAAAAAAAAAAAAAAAATAATTATCATAACAATTATTTTTCTGGCCTCGAATCGAATTCTTTATTTTTCAAAACTTTTCTTCAAATTTCCTTTTTCTGATGTTAGTGATGTAATTTTTTTTTTCGCGGGAAACATTTACCTTTGTTTTTTTTTTTTTTTTTTGTTCTGAAATGGTTTTGTTGTATCGAAGATTTCGTTATAATGATTTATTAAGTGACTGTTGTTTTATTATTTTATTTAAAATAATATAGTTATTGTTGGGATTTTTCTTTATTCGGTGCAGCACATGCTTTTATTTGTGTAATTTGTCCTTTTTATTTGCATAACTATGTTATTTTTTTTTTAAATTTTTTCGGTGGATTGGTAATTGAAAACTTATTTTTTATTCGTCTAATTTTTTTGTGGTTTGATTAGCAAGCTTATTGGATGTGATTGTTTTGTGTAATGTTGTGTTTTTTATTGTAGCTGGAATGTTTCTTATTTTCGAGTCAATTTGTTTCATATGTGCGTATTGTTTATCTTTGTTTGTTTGCCGCTTCACTGGATTGTTTTTATGGTGTCTTTTGTTCTGTTTTTTGTGATATAGAATGTACTTTCCTATAGGCTAAACCAAAAAAAGGAACATATATTTTAATGTTTTTTTTATTTAATTGGGCACACCTTTTTACCGTTTTTTTTTTTGTTTTTTAA
This sequence comes from Eurosta solidaginis, assembly GCA_029619165.1. NCBI lineage: Eukaryota > Metazoa > Arthropoda > Insecta > Diptera > Tephritidae > Eurosta > Eurosta solidaginis. Next base: position 10,229 of record JARSSU010017064.1, on the reverse strand, counting down.
TGGCACGAAAGAGTGAGAACAATTACAAAATTATAATTTTAAACATGCCTGACATGTAAATTCCAAAAGTAAAAAGTCACTCGTCATAGTTCAAAAGAAAAAACAACCCAGAATCTGAAAAAAATAAAAAAAATATTTTTTTAGACCTTTGTTGTACTATAAAATTACCAGCACTCATGTTGTTGATGGCCCAAACCTAAAATACTTGCACAAAGTGTGCCGGCTTGCAGACTACTCTCCACCCAAAGATACTAAAAAGTTAACTACTTAAACAGTTCACACTGTTTACAGAAATTGAATGGATTGAAGCTTTTAAATAAATACTTAAGTTGTTGTTAATGCTTTAGTGTTACCAAAGTCATGCATGTGCATTATATTCGCAAAAAGTGTTCCCCACAGTGCTTTTTGGCTGTATCAATGGTTATAGAATGTTTTTTTTTTTTTTTGAACCTAAACTTGGAAGAGTGGGGCAACCCCAAAAAAAAATTTTGCCTGGTCTACTTCATTAATCTTAAAAGTTTCAACTTCAAAGTTAAACTACAACTCTGACAATTGAAGTTGTTGAATTGGGTGCAATTGGAATTTGCAATTTTGTTTTTTTGTTGCCATTTTTTTTTTAACTGTGTTCTTTTTTGGAATTGAATGTTTCTGTGCAATTGGAATTTGCAGTGTTGTTTTGTGTTGGCTGCAATGATACGATAGTTTGGGGTTTGTGCAAGAAGACAATGTGCGTATTATTGTTTGTGTGATAAAATAATATACTTATTGTGGTTACAATATGTATGTACACTTAGACTGGAATTATTTTGTCATGAAAAAAAATAAAAAAAAGTTTTTAAAAAAAGCGAATGGATACCGCCCTACCGCCCCTCAAACTATTCCTTGTATATAGGTAATACTAATTTCAAAACATCTCTGGGCAGATTAATCTTAAGGTTAAGGTTGGTTGTTTTGTGCGCACATTTTCCATGAAATTGCTTCCAGAATCGGGTTTTTGGTTATTTGAGAGCCACGCACTACTTATTGCCTCTCCTCGCCTCTCGCCTCGCCTCGCGCTCCGCCTCTCCTCCTTCTTCTTCGCTCTGTCGCTCCTCACCCTTACTTCTACACTCCTATCCTCTCTTTCTTATTGTGATTTGGACTTGTTTCATTGCATTGGCTACTTTCTGAGTTTCTGATAGCTCTAGCCTTCACTCGAGAGGACCGAACTTTTACGTTATTTTTAGTTTTTCTTCTGAGACATTTTTAAACATTGGGGGCAGTAAATCCCTGTTTAATACTTATTTGTTCTTCTTGTACAAAGGGGTGAATATTCTTATATAAAGTATGCCTCCCAAAATCATATTTTGAAAGTTTAAATGAAACAACCCCTCTTCGATTAAATACTTAGGGCCAAAGCTAACTGAACTTCTAAAAGAATCTTTGTGTTTTGGGTTTTCTGTGCGAGGATCTCCCAGCTGTAGTATATGATGATTGCGTTTCGTTTTACTTCGCAATTCCGAACTTTAGGATCAACCCTTATTTGTTTGCTTTTCAATTGTTGTTTTTTTTAAATAACTGTTTTAGGTTTCGTCTAATTTTATTTTTATTAAACAAATAAAAAAAGAAATACGAGAAAATTATTAAATAAAAATAGATCATTGCTTATTTTGCTTTGTTAGTTTTTTTTTTTAGTTGTTTGTCTATTTTTTTCTTAATCATGCATTTTATTTGCTTTTTCTTTTTTGTATCAATGACGTCCTCAATATTAGCCATCATCCAGTGGTAGGTTCTTAGCTCCCCTCGTAACCCTTAATCAGTTCTCACTGTTGGGAATTTATTAGCTTTAGATGATTGGATTGCAATTGGGGATGACTTTGAGAAGTTGAGATGATGAATACATTTGAGGTTCGTTTGATATTGTTTTGTTTTATCAATATGAGTTATGAAAGGCAGCTGGTGTATTTCATTATAAAACATACGGCCTAGAGGCCAAGCAGCGACATATTTATTTTTGGAAATAGGTTAGGTTTTATTAAAGGCAAGGCGTTGGTCCAAAGCTAAAGTACAAAAATTAACAAATGATGGGTTTTTTTTGAGATGAGGACACGTGATGAAGGCAAAACGATAAGTACCTCGCTGTCATCGAACAAGGATGGTATGATTAGTCAGCGTAGTATTTTGGCTGCCTTGGAAGACTACGCTTACTTTTGGCACAGCCATAATTAAGAACAATAAGTCAGTTAAAAGACTTTCGTTATTTGGGGATAAAGCAGCATGTTTAAACGCAGAGACAATAACTCAGCTAATTTTTCTCTGAGTAATCCAGCGTGAAAAGAAGAAGAGAAAACTTGAAAGCTCTGTGCATATGTTTGACCTATTTTTTAGAAATGCTGAATTTTGGTTTGTATCTTCTATGTTGGTATGGAGGAAATTTTGATGTGTTATAAATTTGAAAAAGTTAAATTCCTCCGTTCCGCAAACGAAATTCTATACTCTACAATGCACTTATCGGTACCCTGGTTTCATTTTGTATATTATGTGCAGAAGCATGAATCAAATGAGATGTTTTTTTTTTGATTTTTTGGTGTTTTTTTTTGTTTTTTTGGTTGTGGTGATTTTTTTTTTTGATGCAAACAATTTTTTTGAATCGGGCTTTCTGGGATTGTTTATGTTTTTCGGTGTTTGCTGGAGGGGATGATCCTTTTTTTTCGAGGTAGTTGGAAACTAGTTTTCGAAAAGATCAACGGAACCTACCTACGCGTTGACTGATGGCACGAAGAGGATACGAAAGTTAAGAGAAGAAGATTTTTAATAATGAGCTTTAAGTGTATATACGAGCTTTTTTACTTTACGCAGACATCAACCATTAAAAAATATAAAAATAAAAAATTTATAATTGTTATGTAAGGCGGCGACGAACGGAGGAAACGGGAAAAAAGAGAAGAGAAAAAAGAAAGGAAAAATCTCGGAGAGAGAGATTCTTAATGCACGAGCTCTTCTTCAATTTGGGCGTCGTTGCTCCCGTCTTGATTTCCCCTACCACAATTGCCGGACGGGACTGACCTACAGATTTTTATGCCGACTCCGAACGGCATCTGCGAGGCAGATGAGTTTTTCACTGAGAGCCTTTTCATGGCAGAAATACAGAAGAAAGAAAAGGAAGAATAGAACTACACCGGAGAACGCGCTTCTTGCCAAACACTGCGAGGGGCCGAACCCCGCCTCGCCCGCTTTTTGTTTTAGAGAAAACTTCTTAGGAAAAAATTTCTTCCAATTTGAATAATGAATAAACCTATTTCTTTTAAAAATTTTTGTGTGTTGCTTGCCCGGCTTGGAAACCCAGGGCATCCGGTGTGATGTGGTAGGCGGAGCAACGTATACCATCACACCACACGAGGGCTGGTGCCATCAAACTAGACATCAAACAGAGTCCAGCGAATTTAAAACCAGCGAGGCTACGCTGGTATAAGGCAATGTTATGGATGATAAATGAGATAGCAAAGATTTGTATCGGAAAAAACATTGATGGAGGTAGAGGGGCGGCCCCCCCCCCCCACCCCCCACTCCTCTGGAACAAGACCAGGTGGAAAACGATTTTTTAAACTCCCTTGGTGTTACGATTGGCTGCCAGTTGGCTACGTTTTAGCGCGGGGTTAGCCCGTCGTTAGCGTAGCGAGTGGGGGAAGCGACTGGCGCGCGGCTAATACTTAATTCTAATGGAACGGATTTTATTAATTTAACGGACTCCTAAGACGCTTCTTCCCCCCAATTATAGTAGAAAGAAGTTTACAAGGCTTATCGTTCTTTCTTGCCTCGTTACAGTTAATGTTAGTTTCAGTTTTTGCTTGGGGCACTAAGTTTTTTTTTGTCAAAAGGAGGGTGTTATGTTTACTAAATGTATTTTGGCGATTTTATTGGAAAAGATTCATATTTATTAAAAAATACGGAATATACCAATTCTTCACAACAGTTCCAATTGTTACTTCCAATAGTGGCTATCCGAAAATCGCAGATTATATATGAATGGCCGAAACGAAAAAGGTAAAAAGGAGGGTGTAGAAAACATCCTTTACTTATTCTCCTTTTTCTTTTTCACCCCCCCCCATCTCCCACTTTCTTTTCCTCTAATCCCATACCCATCACCTTCTATTTCCCCTCTGTTCCCTCCCCTCCACTCCCCCCTCCCCCCTGGACAACACTTTCCCCCAATATTCTTCTCCCCTATTTTTTTTTCTTTTTTTTTTCACAACTCCACAATTTCACATTTTGTTTCAACCATCCCTATCATTGTTATTACTTTTATTAATTTTTTTTTTGTGTACCCACCAACCCCACCAAGGTTGGGTGGGCGTCCTGGCTGGGGGGGTTACTTGTGGGGTGCCCCCGAGGGGGGGGGGTCTGTTGGGGGCTTCCCCTGACCCGGGTGGGGGTGGGGGTGGGTAAACCCTTTGGCAACCTCCCCCCTATATGTTGTTTTCTTTCCTTATAATGGACTTTTTTTTTATCTATTTGAAATATAAGCAGTTAATTATATTATAGTTGACCTTTTTATGTTTTACATAACTATTACTTGCGTATTGCTTCGCCCCCTTGATTATGCTCACCATAACATGACCAAGACCAAAATACTAAATTTATCGCAAAAAGATTCTGAGAGTTAATTCCCCCCCTAAAAGGGCTGCATCCTAGACAAAGAAAGAGATCCACAACTTATCTCTAACTACTTCCATGCTGGACCACCATCCCAGAAATTTTGTTTTATTTCTTTTTTTTTTTTTTTCTATTGTATAAAAAAACAAGGATTATTGTAAAAGATAGTAAATTATGTTAAGAATAGGCCTTTTGTGTCCTGTGGTCCCTTGTTTTTAAATACTCTGTGTTCAATACCCAAAATTCGCGAAAATTTTTTCAACACACCCCCAACCCACCGAGTGTGGAGGCGACATAAGTTCGAGTTGTTTTTGGGGTTGGTTTGGGGTTTGTGGTGTTTTGGTGGTATCGTTCCCCGAGTGCCCCCGTTTTGGGTTGTGGTCTGGTTGTATTGTTTGTTCCCTGCTGGGCGTGGGTGTTAAACCCCCCCGCGGCCCAGACGGAAAACCTGTTAATATGTTTAATAAGGGGTCCGGCAGGTTCCTTATTCCAATTTGGCATTGAAACCAAATTTTGAGTTGCTGCAGGGCTGGACCAGATATATCAAGAAATTGGATAAGCTGGAAAGCTTAATGTGGTCATTTATGGTTTGGTAAAATATTCGAGGTTGAACGAGATGATTGTCGAGTATACCACACCCCCCGAAAAATTTTAGCCTTCACCTTACTTGTGTTTTGTGTTGTGCATTATGTTAGATTTATGTAACATACGCTGGTTATTTATTCTCCGTTATTACTTGCTCCCTCTCTCGTCCCCCCCCGCTGCCTTCATTCTGTTTGCTACCGAATAAATTAATTTGGCTGGCAGCACACAAGCAAATCTTCCGGACGAACAAGAAAAACAATTTGGCACTTTCAAATTAAAATGCAGCCAATTACGGTTCTTATATTTAAATAAAATTTGTTCACATGCAAAAAAAATGCTTTTGCGGCTATTTAAAAAGCAAAAAAACATTTCTAAAAAACCCAAACAAAACTTAAAATTGGAAAACTAAATATAACATTTAAAAACTATGAGCTACAATTGTTCCTTTTTTTAATTTTTATAATTTTATAACCTTAAAGCACAAATGGCAAATATAATTAAACTAATGATAATAATAAAACATGATTAAGTGGGAATACAAATTTTTCGTTATGTTCGAATGAAAGAGCTGAAAATTCGAAACAAAATGTAGAACGAATGGACGGACCACTTTTTCAAACGAAGCAATTTCATTATGTATATATGTAGGTATTTATGTATATGTATGTATTTAATATATATTTGTATGTATATATATTTTTTGTGAATAAGTATAATTAAAATACTGTTTTCGTAGCTGTTAAACAACACTTAAAGTTTGTTGAAGAAGTCAGTTATTTGGGTCATAATTTTTTTATTAATTGCCCACGCAAAAAAAATCTGTCGGTAAATAGGACATGCACCTACATAATTGTTTTTTTTGGGACTGCGATTCTGTTAATTTTAGTCAGCTTACACCATCAAAATCTTGAGTTTTTGCAAAAAAGGCATAAGTACAAAAATGCGGGTATGAAGATTAAACTAAAAAAATTTCCAATTAAATTAAGGATATTTGTAGTGTTTTGAGAGATTATCGTTAGCTTAATTCACAAAGAGATTTTTAGAAACTTCATTTTTCGCAGATTTTTGGTATGTTATATGAAAATGCAGCACCAGTAAAGCTTTTATAGAGTTAGAACCAACAACAACGGGAAGGCATGTAGTGAATGTAAAAATAAAATACTTTTTGCTTCTCCTATAAAATTTTAAATTGTTGGTAAGGGCCTTTGTGAATTTAACTTACGTTAGGAAAACAAATTCAAAGCATATATTTGGATTCGAAGTCAGATTTTATAATCATCAAATCGGAAAAAAATATTGGTTTTACTTTTTGAAGTTATGAAAATTGAACTAAAAATTTTCGAATTAAATTAAGGATATTTCTAGTGTATTTAGAGGTTCCAATAGGAATTCGAACTCAGTTTTTAAAATAATGAAATAGGGAGGACGATTTGCGAAACTGTCGCGAATTATAGCATTCTCGACAAAAAGGGGACTTCGTTCTCGATATCGAGAAAAGGGTTAGAATTCTAATCGAATTCTAACGTCAATTGCTAATGGGTTTCTAATGAGAATTTTTAAGTGATGCGCAATTTAGTTCAGTTATTTAAAATCAGCGAAATTTTCATTGTTTCATTATATCAGATACTTTTATTTGGTTATAAGCTTATAACTTATAATAAAATAAAAATAATTCAAAATCCTATCGTATGTTTCACAGTTTTCAGTACTAGTTAATGTGTTGGGATCTTCGCTTCCACTTATTTCCTCAGGATTGAGCTCGGCATTGGTTTGAGGTACGGATGAGGAAGCGTTTTCTTCATGCCATTCAAATAGCCCTTCAATAATCGGCTTGCTTTCCCTTTTTAACTTTCTTGGATTCATTTTCACTTACTAGTATTTATTATAAATAAAAAAACTTATTTCTCAGCTTATAATATTTCCACACAACTTTTCACTATTTTTATTTTTTTTGTATAACACTATGACTGATCATGTCGTGCGAATAATCGATAACTGTGACAATAATCATAACATCGCATTTCTAGTGTTATTCGAATCGTTTCCGAGTCGAATTCTAATCGAGTTCTCTACCCAAGTTTTCGATTCGAATGCATTAGAGAACTACATTAGAATTCTAATGTAAAACTACAATATTTCTCTAACGTTAAAAACTGTGTTTGCTGGGATAGATGAGATACATTTTGGAATTTTTTTAGTTTCTTGCTTATTTTAATAAATTTTACCAAACAAACACTAGTTCCAAATAAAAACAAACAAAATCAGAAAATGTATCTCAACTATGCTATGTTAAATCTCAAAGGTTTTTATATAAAAAAAATATTCACATCGGATAGCAAATTAATACTGTAGCGCGTTATGAGCGCCAAAAGTAAAACCAATATAGTTCTTTTGCAATTTCATTATATTAAAATCTTGAGTTCGAATTCCTATTCAGAAGCTCTAAATACTCTAGAAATATCCGTAATTTAATTCGAAAATTTGTAGTTTAATTTTGATAACCGCAATATTTGCACTTATCACAGTTTTGCAATTATCTCAAGATTTTTAGGGTGTATTGGCAAAGCTCACGAATCAGCGCCCCACAATACATGTGGGTGTATGGGTCTAGTCCTATGTATTACCACGTTTTTGTGTGCCAGTGTAATAAAGAAAAAATAGTAGTAATAAAGAAAAAAAAATCATCAACTGGGAATAGCGTAAAAAACTGGTGTATGAAAATTAAAAAAATATATATAAAAACAAAAAGGCTTGAATTACCAAACAAAATAAATAAGATTTTAAAAACACATTGACCAAAAATTCAAAAAAGTAAAAACAGTAAATTATTAAAAAAGAAAAAACAGAAAAAATTTATAAAAAAAAGCATGAAACAATAAAAAATAACAACCTTTTAATAAAAAAAAACCCAAATAAATTAAAAAAATTAAAAAAGGAAAAATGTAAAAAAGAAGCGAAAATGTATTTAAAAAAAAACAAAAAATATGTCAACGAAATAAAAGAACAAAGAAGAAAAATTAGTTAACATAAATAATAAAAACGGGAAAATAAAATAAAGAATTAAAAAAAACTAAACAAAAAGATGAAATAAACGAAAAAATTTTGGATAAAGTAACTAAAAATTTAGTAAGTTAAGGCAAACTGCCTTTCATACCCTGTGCCGCGACTTTTTGTAACTATACATATTTTGCTTCTTGTTCTGCTCTAAGCATTTTTTCAAATACCGTTGTTTAGATTAGTTAAATTAACGTTATACATAATTCTAGTTTTTAGTTTATTTTAAATTTTTAGTATTCTTAATATTATTTTGTTTGTTTCATGATTTTAAAAACTTTTTTTTTACATTTTACACATTTTTGGATTAAAGTCTTTTCCATGATCTTTTTACATTTTTTGTTAGCTTTTCAATAACCCTGTTGTTTATGTATTCGTACTTTTACAGGTATTAGTTAACTTTTTTATTTAATGCATTTTCAAATTTCTATTGTTTTTAGTTTTAATTTGTTAAACATTGTTAGTTACTAAGATACCATGTTATTATTATTTAATTATAAGCGATTGTTTACTTGAAATTTTTTCACTATTTTTTAATTTTGAACTACTTTGTTTTTTCCTTGTTCCAGGGTTTGAATTTCTGGCTGAAGTATAGTAAAATTATAATCCTTTTAAATTTCAGAAAATAAGCGAAGTAAAAAAATTGTTTGAATTGAAAATAGTTAAGCCTGTTTTGTTTGTTTGTCAATGCCACATGGTCGGTATTTTTTTTTAATTTCACTTATTTTTTTATTCATTGACTTTGCTCCCTATGTACCATTGTTGATTTTAAATAAATAAAAAAATTGTAATAATATAATCAAATAAATAAAATTTTATGTTCGTACAGAAATAGCTTTGGGAAATCTTATAAAATAATGCATAGTGGAACGAATGTAGGAAAAAAGTGCGCAGTTTAATGAATTCTACGACGAAATTGAAGACATAACCCACTGTGCTATTAAAAAATGTTCGTTGCTATTGTTAAGCGGGGAGTGAGTGCACTTCATCGCTTTAATGTATGTACTATTAATAAAATTTAAAATTATTCTATAAATTAAACGAATTCCGCATTGATCAGCCCACGCTGAAATAAACAAAAAATGTAAGGCAAGAGTTATAAATTATGAGTTTTTTACTGAGCGACCCAGGGAGAACAAAAAATTACAAAAATGTAATGCGCTTTCCATAGAACATAAAATAAGTGAAATTAAAACTATGAAAAATTTTACGTATTTCGAAACTAAAAAACAAAAACGAATTAAGCTATTGGAAACAATTGCAATTGAAAACGTTTCATAGAAAAAATTAACATGTAATATTTTTAAATTATTTCAACTTAAAAAAAACTATTGTTAATTTCACATACATTTATTTTGAAACATAATGTCGTATATTAATACTATCGAATACTCATTTAGCCTTTAAAAACAGATTTTACAAGTAAATATGTATTTTGGAGGATTCAGAGTAAACTTTCTTTCGCACATCTGCGACTTCGAAATCGAATTTGTGAGCAAGCCACAAAACGGTATTCAACTTTTTTTTTCATTTTTGCTATTGCTTTCGCTTAGTCTAACAGATGCACATATTTTTGTTGGACGTTTTTCAAATCACCATCACATTTTATAGAACACAAAAGCGTTTTTTTTTATTAGTGTGGATTCGCAATGTGAAAATGTGAAAATGATTCTGCAATATTAAAGAGCCTTTTTAAAAAATACAAACAGATTTTTTTCAATTAGAAGACGATTTTTCTAAGCGGGGTCGGCCCTCGGCAAGTACTCCGAGTGTATTTCTGCCATGAAAACCTCTCAGTGAAAACTCATCTGCCTCGCAGATGCCGTTCGGAGTCGGCATAAAACAAGTAGGTCCCTGTAGGATTCTTATTATTTTCATTTAACTTTGTGTTTAAGTTACTTTGAATTTTGTAATTTTGAAATGTTTTACCAATTTTTAATATTCAATATTGATTTTGT
>JARSSU010017061.1:0-30583 GCA_029619165.1 Eurosta solidaginis | reverse complement strand
TTGAGGGCATTCGCTGGTTGACTGTGAAGCAGAACGGTAGTCAGTTCGTGGTACAATCAATTTCCTTAACATTTGAATTATAATTTAACCTAACCTTTTGTTAATTAAATAAACAAATACATGTATTACTTTTATAAACGTGGTGAGACTATTCATTTTAATCCATTTGGACATTCCTGACATCTCAGAAGTGATATGAACATATTTTACATCCATTCCTACATACGAATTGAATTTTCAATCAACGATACAAGCGAGGGGAAAAATACCACCAGTAAGCGAATCAACGAATAAGTTTAAAAAGAAAAGAGCAAACAAAATTGCTTCAAACGTCTCTTAACATATTTAAGAGATCATTTGCAACAGTTACATCGAAAAGTTACAACGGCGAGTGACTTTGCTATACGTACAAAACAAAAGGTAAACGCAAAAGAATCAACAATCGAAGTAACGAATGTAAGAACACAAGCAGAAGGGTAGTTTGTGTGTTTGCAACGACTTCGATACAAATAAAACGACGAGAACGCAACAACAAAAACAAGACAACAGCAAGAGTAGATTTTTTTGTTTTGTGTTTTTGGCAACGGCTTAAGAGCAACGTAAAAGGGGCAGTGGTGTTTATAGCTGCAATATTAAAGAACGTTCTGGAATTCTATTGAGGAGAATTATTGTGAGCCATACGGGCTGAACAACGGCGAGACGTTCAAGAAAAACCAACGTGATTACAAGTGAATTTCGGCAGAACTGGAAAAAAAGAGGCAAGACAATTTTTTTTCATATTTGTGGATGACAATTGCATGCAGAAAAGTTAATTGCACTATAATATGGGAAAAATGATCAAATTAAACACTTTAAAGGTTGATCAAATCAACAAATTGCTACAAAACCAAGGTGCGACGGTAATGGGCAATAAAGCAACAAAAATTATTAAATTGACAGAAATGTACGGCGTTGATGAAGTTGATGCTGAAGAGTTGGAGGTAAGCAGCGAAGTTACAGCTATGCAGAAGCAAATGGAAGAAATGCGTGGCATTATTGCGGGGCTAGCTAAGTCTGTAAACGATTTGGTGACAGTACAGACAAGGCAAACGTTAACACCGTCGAACGCCACAACGATTCCAGCAGAAGCAAGTTGCCACGACAACCATTCAACTGCCACAACAGAGGTTCACGCTGAAATACCAAGGAGTTCATCGGAACATGATTTTAATGGTACACCAATAGCAGTTCGTCCATTGTTAGTCCCAATGACGCAACGTGAATGGAAAAGAAGTGCAGTACACGACATCATCGCAATATACCGGATTTTGATCCATTAAAAGGGAGTTTAACATCGAAACAGTTTGTTGATAAAGTTATACAGCTACGAGAAGCATACGGATGGTCTGAGCAAGAAATTTTGTTAGCCGCTCAATCAAAGTTGAAAGGGGTGGCCAAAGAATGGCTCGATGCACAAACCGTATTTCAACGATGGTCAGCTTTTGTATCAGCATTTCAAACAGATTTTCCTTTCACAATGTGTACGGCAGAAGTGCACACGGAATTATCACGAAGAAAGAGGCGAACAAATGAAACTTATAGTCAATACTATTACGCTATGTTAAATATTGGTAGGCGAGGTAAGGTTGATGAAGAATCAATCAATACATATATTATTGGGGGGTTAAATGACAGTAATTTAACACGAACCCTTATGGCAATGAAATTATCAACATGTAACGATTTATTGCGATCTCTTGATAGTTTAGCAAATGTATATTGTGCGTTCAAAGGTACAGATAGTGGTAATAGAAATGTAAACGAGGTAACACGAAATGTTACTACAGAAAAAAAATATACAAAATGTTTTAATTGCAACGAGTATGGACACATTGCAGCAAAATGTCCAAAGCCTGCAAGAAAGGAAAGATGCGCAAAATGTAACAAGGTGGGACACGATTCTAAGTCTTGCCGCTATGAAAAATCAACGGTTGCAAAGGTAGTTAGTGAAAATTTATATCCACCTTTAATGTCAAGTGTCTTGCTGAATGGTGACCAGTATTCGGCGTTTATCGATACTGGCAGCGACACATCAATCATATCCGAATCCAAAGTACCAACCAATGTGGAAAAGAAAGTATGTGTTAGAAAGTTAGAGGGATTTGGGGGTGCAAGCGTTGAAAGCAAAGAAGAGATTGAAGTAGAATTAGTTATAGAAGGCAGCACACTGAATACGAAATTGCATGTAGTACCCGACGAGTTTATGCCATACGATCTGTTCATTGGACGAGATGTTTTGTGTCGAAAAGATTGTTCACTGGTTATACAGTCGGGAAATATGCAAATACAGAAAAATACGGCAAAGGGTTTTTAATGTTAATGTATCATTAAGCAAAGATGAAATGCATGAAGTACTTCATTTACTAGAAAAATACGATGATTGTTTTGCAGAAGATTTAGGAAAGCTTGGACGTTGTAAAACACAACTATGGAAATCGTTGTCAGCACCGAGAAACCAATTACAGGTAGGCAGTACCAGGTACCTTTTATCCAAAGACCTGTACTTTCCACGATAATTGACGAATTGCTTAAGCACAATATAATTCGTCAGAGTTCATCACCTTACGCAGCTCCAGTTGTAATAGTGAAGAAGTCAAACGGGGAAGATAGAATGTGCGTTGACTTAGGGCACTTAATGCGGTCACCATAAAAAAACAATTCCCAATGCCAATAGTAGAAGAGCAGTTGTCAAAGCTTGGGGGGTAATACGTTTTTTACCACCCTTGATATGACTGCAGCATATTATCAAATTCCATTACATGAGGAGAGCAAGAAGTTCACAGCGTTTTTGACGCCTGAGGGATTATATGAGTATAATGTAATGCCATTTGGACTGCGAAATGCACCAATGGTCTTTCAGGAGATGATTATTCAACTTGTACGTGGTTTGAGAAACCGAGATAAAATTATAAGCTACGTTGATGAGGTTATAATTGCAACAAAGAATGTTAGTGAAGGTATTGATGTCCTAGCCGAGTTTTTGGATGCAGTACGAAATGCTGGTCTCACGCTAAAACCAAGTAAATGTACTTTTATGTCAAGAAATGTTAAATTCTTAGGCCATGTCGTAAGCCAAGATGGTATTAAGCCTGGTGAAGAGAAAACAAAATCAATTAAAGCTTTTCCTCAACCCACTAATGTAAGTGAAGTCCGTCGATTCCTTGGCTTAACAGGGTTTTTCAGGAAGTTTATACCAGATTATGCTAGTACCGCTATGCCGCTAACAACGTTACTAAAGAAAGCACAAACATTCGTGTGGACAGACGAACATGCCATAGCTTTTGAAAAATTAAAACATGCACTTTGCACTCAGCCGGTGTTAGTTTTGTTGACGTAACAAAGAGCCACGAAGTACACACCGACGCTAGTTCCATAGGGCTATCTGGAGTGTTGTTGCAGCTAGAAGGCGAGGATTGGAAGCCGGTACACTATTACAGCAGACGATGTAATGCAGCTGAGTCTACGTATCCATCACATGAATTAGAAGTATTGGCGATCGTAGAGACGCTTGAACGATTACGAGTTTATTTAGTCGGTACTCCATTTGTTGTACGAACGGACTGCAATGCAATTGCAACAACTAAGTCCACTACAGCGTTGAAGCCGCGCATTGCCAGATGGTGGCTAAAACTACAAGAATTTGATTTTACATGTACATATCGACCTGGGTCTAAATGCAGCACGCAGACTCACTTAGTCGAGCGCCTGTTGAAATATCGAAAGGTACAAACACTGTTGCAGAAAAGGTATTGAAACTTAACCGAGGCAATACGATGGATGATTGGATTTACTCAATGCAACTCCAAGATGAAAATTTAAAACGAATAAGCGATATAATTACGGGAAAGAAACGGCAGATGAGCTACATTAAGCAAATGAAAACCGATTATACGATGCATAACAGTCGATTATTTAGAAAAGCTAAGGGCGAAATGAAATTAGCAGTACCAAAGGCAGTAAGATGGCGAGTTGTTAAGTCATGTCATGATGACTCTGGACATTTTTCTTTAGAAAAAACATTACAGCGACTATGCAAACATTTTTGGTTTCCACGCATGAGGAGGTATGTCAAATCATACATAGCAGCTTGTGAAGAGTGTTGCTTAAATAAAATGACGGGAGGTAAACCGCAAAGCCAATTGCACGTAAGCGATGTGTTGCGATCCCATTTAGGCACATTTTTATTGATCATGTGGTCCATTCCAACGCAGCAAATCAGGGTTTTCGTACTATTAGTAGTTGTATGCGGATTCAGTAAGTACGTAATCCTAAGGCAGTCAAGAACTACGAAAACTGAACCAGTCGTAAAGCACTAGAAGAAATCATGGCCATTTTTGGTCAACCACTTAAAATAACATCAGATCGAGGTAACGGCGTTCACTTCGAGGCAATTTGAAGAATTCATTTCCAATCATGGTATTCAACACAACAAAACTGCAGTACGAACACCGAGAGCTAACGGACAGGCCGAACGCGTAATAAAACAGTTATCAACGCTTTGAAATGTATGAGCGAAACGGCCAAAACATGGGATAAAATGCTTCCAAACATTCAATGGACGATTAATTCCCAACGTAATGAGGTAACAAAATACACGCCTAATGAACTTGTGTTTTATTTCAATCCCAGAGATGTAACATACAACCGAATGATACAAGCTATAAACGATGATGATAAGGGTAATCCAGATATCGAGGTGAAACGTGATGAAGCAGCAAACAATATAATGGCAGAGAGACATAAGTGGAAAGAGCGTTATGACAAAGACACCAAACTCCAAAGAAATATGATGTTGGCGACTAGTGTCATTGATCATGTTCCAAATGCAACAGGTCTCTCCCATAAGCTGGATCCCGCATTTAAAGGACCATATATTGTTACGAAAGTACTTAACTACGACAGATATATTATCGAAGATCTACCAGACTCACACATACACAAAGACGTTATTGCAACATATGTAGTGTGGATCACATAAACCGTGGTGTGGCATTGATTCCTGAACTTGATGGTATGGACGACGACGATGATTCGTCCCATGCAGGACGAAATGTCAGGAAAGGCCGAGCTGTCACCGACAGTTGACGTGTGAGAGCATTGAGGGGCATTCGCTCGCTATTAAAAGTTGGTGGACCAACAACCAGTATAGAAGTAAAGACAAAATTAAAATCCATTTTTGCTCGACATGGCATACCACAAATTTTTGTATCAGATAATGGTCCGCCTTTTAATTCGAAAGAATTTTTAGAATTTTGTCGTGAGTGGAACATAGACCATCACTCATCAAGTCCATATTTGCCCAGGTCAAATGGTTTAGCAGAACGAACCATACAGAATGTAAAGAAAATGTTAATAAAATGTCAAGAAAGTAAATCAGATCCATATTTAGCTTTACTTAATTATCGGAATACTCCAAAAGAAAACATTCCTAGTCTTGCTGAGCTATTAATGTCCAGGAAACTCAAAACTAAAATACCATCAATTCTAAAAAATCTCAGACCCAATGTTGTTAACAACAAACAATATAAAGAACAACGTAAAATAAAAATATGCGAGTAAAAAATCACTACAATAATCAAGCAAAGTACTTAAAGCCTGTAAATATAGGAGAGAAAGTAATGTTTAAAAGAAATCCAACTTCTGTTTGGTATCCTGGAATAATTTTGAAAAATTGTAATGAACCTCGTTCATATATCATAAAAGATTCTGATGGTGTAACGTATCGTAGAAATAGGCAGCATATACGCAATATTCCAGAAAATAAAAATGTTAATGAATCGGAAAAAAGTCCTATGTTAATCGATGATAACAAAAAAGAGAATGCAAATGAAGAAAAAATTGAAAATGAAATTGTTGATGAAATTAAGAATCAAAATGAAATTGATAATATGAATGTAAACAAAAATAATGATTCGGATAAAAATAATGATTATGTAACAAAAAAAGGTAGAAAAGTGATTCCAAGGTGGAACAATATTGATTTTAACACGTAATTTAATTTGAATTTAATTATTGAAATTGAGATTTGGTATTGCCAATTATACATTATTAATTCCAGCTAACAAAATAAGAAAAGGAAGATGTTGCATTTAAATAAATATATCGTAATAGATCTATTTTATATACCTACTACTAATAATATCTACACTACCTAGTTCTAAGTACGGCAACCCTGTAAGCTTTACATGTATTAAATAAAAGCAGTTGATTCTAACTACAACAATCACAAGGCGTTACAGTAGAAACAGATAATAGATTTTGACAAGTCAAGAGAGTTGGATATTTGACAAGTGTATAGTAATACGCGGTAACGATGCTACTCCTATAAAGATATCAAACATAATCGGCAAAGACCCATTTAAATATTATTATATAACAATAATAGATCCAAAACATAGCACTAGTTTTTGAAATTTGCTATGTGGGATGCGCCTATAAGACCGGTAGCAGAAAATATAAAAGATTTAGATTTCATATTGAACAAATATACTGGTATAACTTACGATGATACTATGCGTGTCATGATAAACGAACGAATTGGGGTGGTAAAAAATTATATGCAGTTTCAGTTTCCAAACGATACATTGAAATCATTTCCGAAATTCATTAACTTTTTCACTTTACTCAATAAATATATTCTATTTGCCCGACCCATTCGAAAGGATAATCTAGAAATTGATACCGAAGATGCAGTGGCTCTTATGGATGTAAACGTAGGATGGGGATCTGTCGATTTCTCTGAAGTCATCAATTTCATAGTACAATGGCATGCGCTCTCCAAGAATACCCCAAAAGTGTAATTATTTATACGAAAAATCTTCAAATTCCACGACCTGCCAAATTGTATTCGCAAACTATAGATTCATTGGTATATAGTACAGACGATTTTACATTTACAAACAATCCAAACGTTATAATATACCCAAATGTAACCTACAATAGTACTTATGGAACATACACACTAACTAATAATGTCATATATTCGCAAAAAACAATGACAACAAATAATGACAGATCTGTAGTCTACACAGGACCAATTAATAATGTGACAAAATCGACGATAGGTTCAAAAATATCGTACAAAAAATTAGATGATATACAAATAAAATGTGTAAACATGGTTATAACTATACATGATTTTATAACAAAGAAAAAATATTAAAATTAATAATTTTATAAGCACAAACAAAAGTATGGAGTTGATTAATAATGTGGGTCCAATAGGTAAATATTTATACAAATCAAATATTTGTGCACTACGCTATTTGGAATACTATTTTGATGAGCATCTTCTCGAAACAAATTTGGCAAGTAACATACGTTTGATGGTGAACATCAAGATGCAATTCCAGAAATTACAACATGCCCCATGATTAATGTCAAAATATCATTCGAACGCTTAAATCAAATTATATGCGAAACAAATATAACATCTGTTATATTCTTCAAGGATACATTTGTTGAAAATATTGACACAAATATCATGTGTAAAAACATAACTACCGTTGTAGCATACAACATTATATCATTGAATATGATAAAAATATTTTTCCAAATGTTCGCAAACTATACTTGTATCGACAAAATGAGACAATCAACGGTAAACGTATACGAAATTCACCCCATATATACAAGTTTGATAATCTGGAAGAGTTGAACATATATTCGTCTGGATCGTCTATATCACTTGAGGCACGATGAGAAGATTTCCATTTACTCAATATATGACAAATGGAACATCGATGTAGAAAAGTATCCGAAAATGCATACAATTCGCGTGGACGAGAAAAAATTCTGACAAATTTACATGCAAAAAATGAATACAGGGTGTTGCAATTTTATCCATGTTCACGTGCAGTCGTCACCAAAACGGCAGAAGAGTTGAATTTAGTCGACTTGAAAATCAAAGATTTAATATTACCACCGAGTAGAAAGTATGGTTACAAAATTGGGCGTGGCAAGTTGATAGATTCGACAACAATTGTGGGCGCGTATGTAAATTATTTAGATTTTTTAAGAATATTCTAACAATCGATGTAAAATGCCTCCAAGTATTCGATAATATATATCCATTGAAGATGTGTAGTTTACGTTTCACAAACAGCTTCTACAAATATTTTCCATTCCCCAAGGAAGTAACAAATGATCTAATTGAACGATTTAATATTCAAAAACAAAAGGAAAATATGATAATGATATTCAGTTTCGATTTTATGAATAAATTAGATAGAAATGACGACTGGAGAATGACGAATGTGTCGAGACATACCATCGTATACCCATTATAAAACAGAATGCTCAATTAATGTTAACTGATGGCTTTGACGATGTGAAAGAAAAATCTTGGCCTAATGCGGTTCATAAACTACGAAAAGAGTGCGTCGTTTTAATTCAAGAAGGGGAACTACTTTATATTAATTGCAGCCAACTTAGACTCCAGACACTTACTGAAAAGATACAAAAATACCGTCAACAGAAATTCATCATTAGTAAATTATGGATAATTACAAACGGATTCGAATTGAAAACTACCGACATAGAAGATAGAATTGAGAATTTGGTAATTATTCATAATGAAGTGAAAATGTATCTTAGTTTCTAGTTGCAAAAATAAAAAAGAACCAACAACATAAGTCACTTGTGTGCACGACATATATTTTGAAATCTTAATATATAAAAATCACGTATTTGTTTTGCACCCCGTATATTATTTTATTGCAAATTTTTTTATTAGTTCATACTACGTAGTAATAAAATGTTACGTATACGCACCGGCACTCACATTTTCAGGTGTTGCGGATATAGGTTAGGTTAGGTTGGGGTGGCTGCCCGAGGGCACACTTAGGCCAGTAGTACTAGGCCCGTTGTGATACCACGAAAAACACCGTTACCTCTCCTCTTCGAACCATTTTGAGGACCTGATGAAATCTACCAGGTCCTTGACGTCATGCTCCACAACCTGACTCATAGTATCAAGAAATGGAGCTCCCAGAAAGCGCTGCCGTGCTCCGCTTAGCGCTGGGCAGTTGCAAATGATGTGAACCACCGTTTCCTCCTCCTCATCTTCTTTACAACTCCTACAGCAACGACGATAAGGCGCTCCTAGCCTTTCTGCATGCCTACCTATGAGGCAATGACCCGTTAGTGCCCCTACAAGTGTGGAAATTGTATCCCTTCTTAGGTTGTAAACATGACGGGACCTTTTTGTTGCGGATATACTTTCGTGTAATTTGTTGATGTTTAATTAAACAACGTGCTTATCAATAAAAGATATTATAGCAAATGATATCAAGTATAGAACGGGAAACGGTCAAAATTCTAAATTAAAATTCTGAAGTCAAAATTCCGGAAACATAACCTCCAAAAATAATTCCAAAATTCTAACATGTTTATCGGAAAAACAAAAAACAACATTATTAACAAATAAAAATCAAATAGATACTACATTAATGTCATGCTTGAAGCAATGCGCTTTAAATACGCTAAGTGACTTAAATCAAAATTTTTTTTCATTACTCTTTTAATTTGTTTGCTTTTTGATTTTTTCGCCGTTTTTTACTTTTTGTACTTGTGTTTCAGCATAAATAAGCTCCCTTTGTAAGTCAGATATCAATTTGTACAGCGTCGTACGACTTTTTCCAAATATGACTTTAAGGCGGCGATTCCAAGCTTCCACACTGTTTTGCGTTCTTGGAAAAACTTTAGATGTGGGGTCCAAAATTGTGTTAAATATTTAGGCTGTGACTTTTTACCAAACACATCATTTTTTTCAAACCATTTTGAAAGTTTTTGCAAATCGCTGTCGTCAAATGAATCACGCAAACTTGTGTAATACTTTGAGATTTCGTTATGAGGAACCAGTGCTAAGCTTTTAAGCATTCGTACTTGGATTGAAAACTGCTCGCTGTTGCCATATTTGCGGCTTAGTCTGAAAATATTTAATGATCATTTCATCTTAAAAGCAGGAAGTTGCGGTTATGCAATAAATTGACCCTTCTTTTTGAACTTTTCGCCAAATATTTTTCCCAAAGTGGAAGAGGCAACCACTCTGCCGTGCAAATGGGAAACACTCCCTTGCTGCAGAAATAATAGCCATTTCAAAATCACTAATTATACGCGTCGGATTCAGTTGGATACCATAGTTCAATGCGACGTTCTCCAACTCAACAAAAAAAGAAATATACATTGAATTTGATTTTTTGGTCATAAGACAAAATACCAGCGGAACAATTTCTCCTTATACTCTTCCGTGTATGGAAAATAGCTGCCTCATCATCGTTGGAACAACGTCAAATGTACCGTCCATAATCCAGCAGTCGCTCTCATTTAACAACTGCAGTGAAGATTTTGTTCAAAATATAAGAATGCATTCGCCATCAATAACTTTCTCACTTGAAATAAATAGTTGACCTTCCAAAACATAAAGTGATAAAGAAATGTCTATTTCTTCAACACAAGTTGGCTCTTTAAAACATTTCAAACTATTCCGTTGTCTTCTAATTTTTAACTTAAGGGCATTTCTTGATGGCAGATAATATCTAATATGTTTTTCTGTCATAGATACCGCACGCTGAATTATTTGGCTAGGCTGCAGAAAACTCGAGCGAGCCATATTTTAACCAGATAATTGTTTCTGCAATCGATTTTTATGCGCACATGGATCATGAGAATGTTTTTTCTGTATAACATGTTCACAGCCATCAAATGTGTGACAATACGCACGGTACATTTGTTTTTAATTCGTTCAGAACAAGTCAAGTTAAATGTTTTCTTATTTTTTCCTTCCAAATAGAAGAAGTAGCCGTCGACGTTTAACATGTCTTTTCCTTTATTGGACTTTACCACAGTTATATTTTTCATCATAAAGCAATTATTTCACAAAAAATATTTAGCACGTATTTATTAATGAAATTGCAGTAACACATTGCTTAGGGCTTGGTTTCCTCCAAAGCGGTACCGGTATGTTACGACCGCTAATGAACGGCCTGTATACTCACAGCTTCTAGCGGCAACGGTTTGTTGGAAACTACGAACTGTTACGTTGTAAAAGTTAATTTACATTTTGCACGTTTTTTTAGTTTCTTTATAATTTTTCTTTAATAAACTCACAAGAAAAAAATTTCAATTCAAAAATGTTGTCATTTTATAAATAATTTGACAAAATAATCACCGCTTTGACAAGAGCGGTGGGAAAAAACGGTGATAAACGAGTTTCTACCGTCATGACGGCAGGGTTGTTCTATGCCCGGCCGCTATATTACGTTACGGTGAACTTCACCGTCTTCTTAGTTTCCACATAATTACTTTTACATTGCAATATTTTTGACAAACGTACTCTACCGCTATGTAACGGCCGCTATATAGCGGCACCGCTTTCGAGGAAATCAAGTCCATAGTATACTAAATCATTATGGTAGTACAAAACAGTAAATGACAAGCATGACATTAATGTAGTATCTATTTGATTTTTTTTGTTAATAATGTTGTTTTTTGTTTTTCCGATAAACATGTTAGAATTTTGGAATTATTTTTGAGGTTATGTTTGTTTATGTTATATTATTATGTATGAATTTTAATTTTAGAATTTTGACCGTTTCCCTCGCACGATACCTTACAACCAAATTGTTTATGTTTGATTTGAAATAAATGTGAAAACTTACATTGAAAAATATACATATACTTTTAGCTCTTTTTGCAACGGGTTTTCGATTTTCTTGAAGAAATTTTGCTTTTTCTAGCCCTTTTTTTCAGGATTCTCGCCC
This sequence comes from Eurosta solidaginis, assembly GCA_029619165.1. Lineage (NCBI taxonomy): Eukaryota > Metazoa > Arthropoda > Insecta > Diptera > Tephritidae > Eurosta > Eurosta solidaginis. The sequence continues at coordinate 18,782 of JARSSU010017061.1, read as the reverse complement.
CAAAGAATTTTTTTTCTGGCAACACTGATCTCCATTAACACACGATAATATAGTGTACGAAATTTCGTTGGTTTACAAAGGCAATTGAGGTATTAGGGTGTTTAAAATTTTAAGATTTATGCGTCAGAATTTCCTTTTGAGAAAAGATTAAGAAAAAAAAATATGTAGAATTGTGAGGCAGCATGTTGTATACACATTTGAGAAATGAATTGCTAATTGGTTTGATGATGTGAGATGATGGAGCCTTAGGTCTGTGGTATATAGGTTGGGCTCGGTAATAGCGTAAGTATTTCTTGTCGGTTGGGTAGGGAAGAGTAGAGAAGCAGATGTATGGCTTCTCGGGTAAGTTGTAGTGGTTTCGCCCTTCTTTGTTGGTTCGTCCGTTCAATCAGTTTGGGTAATATTGGGTTTGTAGTGGAGGTAGGTTTATTTTGCTGTCGTCCGGTTTTAGTGGATTTAAGTCAAGTGCATGATTTTTTTTAGAACCACCCCAATTCGACGAGCGTAGTACCAAAGCTAGCATGCACAGCTCTGCGGCTGATATCCCGAAACACTCGAAAAGTCCGAGCAGGCAGTTCAGTTCTTAAAAAAAAAGTTCAGTGAAGTGCAGTGTTTGAAATGTTTGTCTGTTTTTTCTTTGCCAATGGAGAAAAATACGATGTGCTCCGCCATTTAAAAACCATAGAACATCAAAGTGCTAATGTTACAGCTTCAACCAGGAAAGCCGCACAAAGTTTAGTGCGGAAACGCACGATGAACGTTCAAGGAAGAAAAACAAGCATAAATGAAGGGACCTGGTCATATCACAAGAAACATAATTTTTCATTCCATTTTAATGACTGCACATCAAAACTTATTAAAAGGTGTTTCGATGAAAGTTATTCATCAGCCCGCAAAAAGTGTGATGCCTAAATAGTTTGACTCTTTGTCTAATTCAAACATACGTCCGACCGGCCGATGAAATTGACATTTGTCAGTCTCTAAAAGTACAAAAACTTATCTTATATTAAACAAATTTGCTAACAATATAGTGGGATAAAGACAAAGTTTGAAATAAAGCCCAAACAGCACCAATTAATTGTCAGCCACACAAAAATGTACCGACCGACTGTATAAAAAGGATTTAAAATAAAATTTAAAAGGGAGTCTAGGGCACCATCTATAGTCTATGGGTGTACAAACGTCAAAGGTGAGATAAATCGAATGCTAATGTTGTAAAATCCATTCGAATCATAGATTCATCGTTGTTTTTCCTTTTTGCCAAAAACGTTTGGAGACATATTCTATCATTATGTCTACAAACGAGTTAAAAAAAATTGTGAAATTTACGGGATGAACTTGAAATATTTATAAGCTCTTGCATTTGTTCCAGAATGGAATTTTATGTGGATAACGAAGAAAAGGAATATAATTCATCATTAAATATCAAATCACATCGTACAACGACATCACAGAATAATCACAAATCAAATCATACAACGACATCACGTCATGGAGACAAATCACATTAAACAAACACAGCGTAGCATAAAGCCCAAACACACGCATACAACACTTAAAGTCACGTACCTGTTGCTTGGTAGTGCAAGTTCACAATACAGAAGTCAAGAATGACTTTCACACGCGCAATATATTTCTGCTGGAGTTATGTCTGACGCTTGTGGATATCATAATGCACAAATTCCGTAAGCATGGGAAACAGCCTTTTCGGTGTCATATCACTCAAATCGTGAGAATAAGGTGATGCACGCGTTGGATTCATATGATAGCATTCCGTTGGTAAGAGCTTAGATTTAGAATAGCACATTCATTGTAAATCAGTTCAAAATTGAATTCAATAAAGATACGACGTGCTCATAGAGTACTAAAAAAATAATTTTTGTGATCTTTGCAATTTAACAAAGATTAAGTGGCGCCCAACGTATCGTTGTGGCCCGGTTAACGCGGTCTTGGCAAGTGGTCAGCCAGCACCAAGTTAAGAAATACCTAGGGACATCGTACAATTCGTAGAACTTGTTAATAGGCTAAAAGAAGCCAAAATAGGACATAGAGAAAATCCGACAATAGAAGATGATTAAACTATTACCATTACAAACGCAAATAACATTGGGGAATTGGACAAGATTCCCGACGTGGTTAGAAGTATCCGAGAATTCTCTGGCGAACCAAGCGCGTTCAGCTCATGGGAAAAGAGCGTAGAATGTATTATTCATTTTTATGAACCCATATGCGGTACCCCAAAATATTTTGGGATACTAACGTAATTAGGAACAAAATTACAGGACAATCAGACGCCGCATTGTAGTCTTACAATACGCCATTAAATTGGAATGCTATTTGCAATGCCTTGTATTTTATTATGCCGACAAAGGAGACCTAGGTACATTGGAGTACCAAATGAACTCACTCCTGCAAGGACGACTAACAACGCAAGAATTTAACCAACAGGTTTATTCTCATCTTTCGCTGATTTTGAATAAAACTTGTATGTATATGAGCCATAACAAAATTTTGCATTATGACGCAAACATATAGAAACAAAGCTCTAGATACCTTCATTCGCGGTTTGAATCGAGATCTATCCAAATTAATGGGAATGAGGGAACCTGTGGATAGTCTCTAAGCTTTACAACTTTGTCTCAAACTAGAGAATCAGTACTTCAGAACAAATTATGCCCATGGAATAGTGAAAAACTTTCCCAACGCTAACCCAATATACCACAAAGTTCCCCCTCGAAATCCTAATAATCGTACTTATTTTTATCCAGAACTAACCTATCTTCCACAGATACAAGGAAATCCTTAACCTACTCCAAATCCAGGATATAATTATTGCAATAACCCTAACAATTTTATAAACCACTCTGTACCACCACATCGTCCTTTAGCCCCAAAGCCACCTAAAAAACCAGAACCAATGGATGTTGATTAAAGCATCCACTACCTTAGAAATTGTTTAAAAGGCGAAACATTACATTTGGTTAGCAGTTTAGCGGTAAGTGCCAGCAACTACGCTGACGCATGGGACTTACTGATTGCTAGATATAAAGTGATCAGAGTTATTGCGGATAGCCGCATCAAGTCCTTATCAGCGATCGAATGGGCATCTAAAGATTCCGCGAAAATATCAACACACTCAGTTGAGTTTAGGGATGACTGGCTCGTTCATTTCACGGTACCAAAATTAGCATACGAAATACGCAAGCAATGGGAGTTATCTTTAGTCGCCGACGAGCTTCCATTGGTCAATGCACTTCGAGATTTTCTTGAAACTCATGCCGGTTCTCGGGAGACGTTGCCTATTGCTACCGGGTTACCCCCTTTATCCCCAAAATCTAAATCCCCAAAATCAAAATCCCATAATCAAAATCCCCAAAATCAAGATCCCCAACACGAAAACCCCATTTTCTGTGTGAAAAACATTAAAATTTGGTTTAAAATCGCCGTGATTTTAAACCTAATTTTAATGTTTTTCACACAGAAAAAGGATAGTTATGTTTATTCTATTTCCAAATTAGCACTTCAATATTGATGATATCACAAATATTTAATGGGCACATTAAAGAAAATACAGTGCAACGCAATAACTTATAAATACAATTAATACAGTATTTACTTAATAAAAAAATTCAAAATTCATTGCATTTTATTGGGGTTGGTGTCAAAATTCTGCTTTTTTGGAAATTCTGCATTCATAATTCCGGAAGTCGAAACACCGGAAATCAATATTATGGAAGTCAATATTCTGGAAAAGGCCGATCCAAAAAATAACCCTTAGCCGATCCAACACCGGCTACGCCATACCATGTTTCCGGAATTTTGTCCAAGAATTTTGATTCCGGAATTTTGACCGTTTCCCATTTTATTGCATGTTTATCTGCACCGGAATATTTTTTTTGTTTTTACAAATTATAAATACATTTTTGTGATTTTGTGTTCAAGGTTTTTTGATATTTCCTCAAAAGCGGTTTGGGGATTTAGCCCCAAAACAATTGCGGGGATTTTGTGTTGGGGATTTTAAATTTGGGGATTATGAATTTGGGATTTTTTTTTACCTAGGGATTCTGTGTTTGGGGATGGGATTTGGGGGCACTCCCATTGCTACCACCGCAAAGGATGTTCTTCATACTACGTGCAAGCAATTAGAAACGCAAGATAATGCGCTGCTAGATACTATTTAAAAACTTCGCTTCAATTTGTGAGCAGCTTTTAGTTGCTTTTTCGATGTTCATTTGGCAGCACTAGCTGTTTTGACAAGTAGAACTGTCAGTAAATGATATAAACATAAACAATTTTCAGCCATATTTAAAGGCAATTTCTACAACCAGAAAGGATAAAATGGAAAACTTTAATATAATGTATCTATAACAAAGATACAATTTATAAAATTTATCAAAAATTAACTATATAAACTCTAAAAAATTTAATGATAGCAGAATTTTGTCCAGAGAGGAGACAAGGGCTTTTCTAAATGCATACCTTATGAAGAAGGAAGAGTTTGACAATAATAGGAGGAAAAACATTTGCTATGGAGAATGTGCTGATGGATTTGGAAAGCCAGGGTGTATTGGTGAGTTAGCCCACGATGTTTACTAATTTTATTAATAATTTATTCTTGTTACGTTTGTATCTTATAACAGAGCCAACCAACGACGGTGGAGATGCTCTCGGCAAAATTTAAAAATTTAGTAAGGGCATATAAGCAGAGTGTTTACAACAATAGCAGGACAGGAGCAACGTCATGCAATGCTCCGTTTGCTGACTTGAGGGAGAAATATTTCATATAAAAACCGCTCAAGGGTCAAGAAAACTTTTCTGTCACATTTTCCTAGAGCAATACTCACTTCATAAATAAAAACTACACTTTTCATTTACTTTTGAGAGTACAGCAATTTGAAGTGCACATAGAGAGACTTGTTGCACTATTTTTATTAACCAGCTTTAGGCCGGCATTGCATAGAATGATTTGGCAAGAGCTTTGACTTTGCCAGATAAGTGCTGGGAAAGCGTTTTACGCAAATCTGTCGTTCGATTCAGTTATATTTGTTACGTCGCGTTTGAAATTGTACGCTTATTGGAAAAACTTCTGCCAGTTGTTGAATTGGCCGAAAGTATAAGCTAGGATTGTGTCATTTCACTTTTTGTTATTTCACACGTGCGGAAGTCATTTTTGAAAGTTTGAAATATTTAAAAATCAAAGACCTGAAAGAGGCAGTACCACCCTTAGGATTGCGGGGTTTGTTTCGGGAGAAGCTTTTCGCTTGGACAACAGAAAAGGTAGAATTTATATAGATAATTAAAATGTGTTTATCATTCTGAAATAGTTTGAAATTGACGATGAAACGCTGCACATAGGTCGATTTTCAAGTTTTAGGCGCCCAAAAATATTTTATTGCCTATATCTTCGTAAAACTGTTTAATAAATGAAAAATTATAATAATTAGTGAAATTAATGGGTTCTCCTAAAAAACATAGATATTAGACTGTCTAACACTAAAAAATACCTGCGCAGTGAGGCTATTATTCTTTTTGTACAGCAAGAAGTGCAATAACTTAGTCTGTCTTTATCTAAGGTAAATTTTTAATTGGTTTTATGAAAAATTATAATAATTTGTGTAACTAATCGGTTATATTAGAATAGATATTACACTGTGTAACGCTAAAAAATACCTGCGCAGTGAGGCCATTTTTCTTGTTGTACAGCAACAAGGGTGTATCAAACCCTCTATCTAACCCCCTATCTGCAAGTATCTGCAGCTAAATTTAATGCAGTCGGCAAGCTAATTGTGCCAAGTACTATGTTCAAAACTAATTTTACCTTGGACGGACTTAGAAACATAACAAAACTGGTTTTGAACACCAAATTGACATCACAATAGAGGAAATAATAAGCGCTTGTACTTACGCCACATAATTTTGGCAATTTATTCCATGAAATTTGTTCTATGTTCCCCAAAGAGAATGATAGGAAGGTAGTTTGGATATAAAAGATTTTAATAATAGCCCTAGGCCCGTATCGTGTCTTACGCCTTACATTTATATATTTAGTTTGGCAGTTTCATATTCAAAAATTTAGTGAAGAATGGATTCCAAAAGAATCGTAACACCCGATACAGACCCTGTTTCTTTTGACGCGTATGTGTATATCACTTAAAATTTTCTATGGAAAATCGAAAACACTTTGCTATCCGCCCTTATTTTGTATATAAATTTTAAGTGTATATGCATATGCGAGCCACAGTAAAAAGAGCTAATGACAGCTTAAATTATTATATACCAAAATTCATATACATAACCCACTAAAATTGCAATTTTTCTCATAGAAATCTTATAAAAAATCGAATAACAATGATAGAGGAAAATCGTTTGCCAAGTACAAAAATAAGGCTTGTAAAAGACGAAAATTGGATTTATGCTTACAGCCTGCTACGAGCCTTTGAGTTAGAGTGATGATCCAGTGAAGTTCGATAAAACAATTGGACTAGCTTTAAAAACTTCCCTAAATAGAGACAGCGCGAACTGGGATGACATATGCGAAAAATGGAAAAAGACCTTCCACATGCGTCGAAATGAATTAAAAGAACTAGGAAGATATGAATTTTTATTAGCTTCGTTCAAGCTGTCTTACGCAAGAGCTCCGGAATTGCTAAGTCATGATCTGAGAAAATTGCTGCGCTGCCTCTGCCGACTGCCTTTGCCGGCGCACCTGTCGTCATCGTCGTCGTCGTCAAAATGTTTTATTATTTTTACCACGCATAGTGCTGTGTGCACAACGTGTATTTTTAAACATGAAAATTTGTATAAGTGCCGTGTGCACAACTTGTATTTTTTTAACAAGAAAATTTTATATAAAAGGTAGAATTTGAAATTTATTTTTATGTTATACTTATTAACCAGATAATAATGTTCAAGAAACAAGTGACAATGAATCGCGAACCAGTGGTTATAGACGATGTGTCGCCAGTTTTGACCGAAACCGAAGACGAAGCGATACCAGATCAGATTTCCAAAAGAGACGAAGATCAAATTCAAGCTCTTCCAACCACTCAAATGGTGGAAGTGACTCTGAACAAGGAAAAGAAAAGGAAGAGGAAATCAGATCATCAGGAAACGATGAAAAAAGTGAAATTGGATGTAGATGGGAAAATTCGCAAGGCATCGAGAGACGAAGATCAAATTCAAGCTCTTCCAACCACTCAAATGGTGGAAGTGACTCTGAACAAGGAAAAGAAAAGGAAGAGGAAATCAGATCATCAGGAAACGATGAAAAAATTCAAATTGGATGTAGATGGGAAAATTCGCAAGGCATCGATACTTCTAGAGAATTCGGAAAATATTTCTCTTCTTTCTGTCCTTCTAGTGATTTGGACGAATTAGTTTCTACTGGATATCAATACGACATTAGAGATTTTGATATCTCTCTTTGGTGGAGACAGAATACGAAGCGAAGAGGTATCTGCACAATCGATGACTTTTGTCCAAAAACAACTACTGAACCAAAAGAAAGAATTAGGTAATATAAATTATTTATACGAAATATATATATATTAATTATTTTTTTTATTTAATAGGCAATTGTTCAATGAGGAATTTAGTAAGTACCATATTAAACAGCCAATGGTACACGACGTATACGGATGCCCATATAGCATCAACCCAATTGGATTACCAACAAATACGCCGAAATTTTTCAGGGGCTATCCTCATCATCTCGTACCATGGCAACCACATCCACGTCGCCCACGATTGCTCATACTCCAACAATTCCTGTAGATATTCCTTCTACAATTGTATCAAACAGCAATTCTATAGAAGATATGCTCGACGAATCGTTCCGAGTTGGCAGTTCACGATCCAACACTGGAATAATCTGTCAATCTATTTGCAGAAAGATTCCAGGTAATACATCTATTATAAGATCGCCGGGAGAACGTGGTTACCAAGTGGTGCAGCTCAATGTTTTCGATTTTTCAAAGATATCGAGGAAACCGAAGACAGAGTGGTGGAAGGAAGCCAATTATCGGTCGACTTTTATGATAAATTCACCATTGGATCCGAACCACCAAATGGTAATGAAACTAATCCTTTCAGCGATGAATCAAATATCTCAAATTCCGGGTGTAAAAAGAGAGGAAAAGGAGACAAAGTGATAGAATTTTTGAAAAAACCTCCAACAGCTCCAATTCACCATATATTAAATACATCAATGTGGTTATCTTGGAATTTAAATTTTGGAATATATATATATTAATAAAAAATAATTAATAATGATATAGATACAAATCAGCGTTATCACGACTATTTTTTGTTTTGCCAGATTAATATTGACTTCGAGATATTATACTCATCAAATAGTCTGTTGCTGTTTTTGAAATGGGAACATTTTAAAAACGTAATAACCAACATTTATCATACAGATATACATAACGACTACTGTAAACCATTATTTGGAAAAGCGAAGTCCTCAACCAATAAAGGTTTACATATATGTAAATATTACTTTAAATATGATTGTTCATATGTAATGGCACCACAACCTATACGGCAACACCATTTAAAAGAGTGCTGTATCGGTACAGAGGTGGCAATGCTGATATTCCAATGGAATGTCAGTTACCGGTAGATTGAAAAAATGGAATAAAATATATTGCAGGCACGCGCTTGCTTGTGATCACCCATTTTAAGACTTGTGCAAATAATAAAAGTTTTGTTTAAAATACTATCGTACTAGTATAGCAGTGTTCGTTATATGGCAGCGCATACTGTAAAGTAAGGTTCTGCCATACCGGCGTGTACTGTATTTGTGGTCAGCTGTACTTTGTAAATACATATATTGGCGTCATGGGTTATTGCATAAGCCAATTTGGCGTGTGCCGTTTCTATGTGCGCAAGTTCATACTCGCCTAGTATGTAAAAATGTTGCATAAAATACATAGAGAGAAGTATCATCTTTACGACGCACGGAACTAAAAACCGAATTTGAAAATAAATGAATCAGAATGTATTTGACTGCCAACTAAGACACTTCGTTTCATTTTTATATTTCGGCTAGTCCTACACCTCAGAAGTGGGGTTGCGCGCCGCGTTTGTGGAAAAAAAATACCCGAATTTTTTTATTTTTCCAAGAATATTCATAAATTAATGTGAAATACTATTAAAGGTACGAAATAAAAGTGTGCAAAAAAGTAAGAACGAAAAGTGCGTGAAAAGTAAAAAGTAAGAAACATAAGATATTAAAAAAACTGAATGAAACAATGTTGTCAGTGAATGATTATAATGGTACACAGTTACGTGAGTGGTTGCGGCAACTTGGTTTACCAACAAGTGGTACCAAAGCTTCGGTTATCTGTCGCCTGAATAGGGTCCCACCGAATGAACGTTGCGAATGTCCTGGGGGTATATTCAGTAACTCTCCAGATCTGTTGCAGAAAGAAAACGACGACGAAAGCGTGGACGACGAAGATGCGCTTCAGATGGTACCGGAAGGCGAGCCAGAAAATATACGACATATCACACTGCTTCAACGCGAAATAGCGGTGCTACAACGTGAAAAGGAGCTACTATGTAGAGAGAACGAGTTGTTGAGGAAAACAGCACAGATGGAGCTCAAAGATAATAACTCGCAGATTACGTCACCCCATTCCAGTGCACCTCGATCTGTAAATCCACCAATTGATATGGTAAAGAGCATGCTGACCGATTTCGATGATACTAGCAACTGCGAGTTGTGGGTAAGTCAATTTCAAACGATCACCCAAACTTATGATATCGACGAAAAAATCAAGTTAGTGCTATTTACGAATAAGATGAAAGGTAGAGCAGCTGCGTGACTGCATGCCATGCAGTAATAGTCATTCAAAACTGCTCATAACGTTCAAAGCAAATGAAAACAAATTGGTAATGCGTAAAAACTTTGAGAGCCGAAAGTGGAAGGCAGGAGAAATGTTTGCAGATTATCTGACCGACAAAAAAATACTTGCTATGCCACTGCAAATCGACGACGCTGAAATGTTGGAATGCATCATTGATAGGATACCAGACGAACAGCTGAAAGTGCAGGCATACCTTCAATGTTTCAATTCAGTAGCAGACATTTTAAAGACGTTCAACAAAATACAGCTGAAGTCACCAAGACAAATAAAAACGGAAGACAAGTGCTACAATTGCAATTCAAAGGGACATTATGCCAACCAGTGTACGAAACCGAAACGTGAGCCGGGTGCGTGCTATGTTTGTGGCAGTACATCACACCGTGTTTTACAGTGTCCGGAACGGAAAGTTGCACCAAGAAATGATTACGTAAGATTTTTTTATTTTAATTTTTACACAGGTAGTAAATATATTTACATATATCTCTCTAGAATGCATTATAGACACAGAAAGTCCAGTCAGTCCAGTAAAAAGGACGTGCTTGCCACATAATATGAAAATCGAAAATTTGGAAAATTCTTTTTATTTTGGTATTAATAATACACCAATTGTCACATTGGGTAAAACTTTATGTAATATTAAATTGGATAATAAAATGTTTCACTTTCAATTCATTGTCGTTGACGATAAAACTATGTCTTATAATGCTATTCTGGGAAGAAATTTTTTAGATATGTGTAAGTATAAATTAGTTAGAGAAGATGAAAACAAAACGAAAATTTTGAATCATGATATGGCGTCTGAAAGAAAAGAAAGCAAAAGTTTATACAAAGACGAAGAAGAAAATGAAATTGAAAATATTACATCAGATTGTGGGGAAAAAAGTAAAATTGAAATATTTGATGAAAATTCGCACATATCCAAGGCCGGCGAAACATATAGTTTTTTAAATGAACAAGGTAACCATAACTCCGATTTAATTCTCTGTACACTAGAAAACGTTAATGATTCTGACCTGAAAATGGGCGATGATATTAAGCAAGCAGATATGCGCTTTCTAAATGATTTATTCGATAAGTTTTATTTGAGCTCTAGTAATTGTGTCGAACCAAAATTGAAGTTTGAAATGAAATTAATTGTGGAAAAAGTTAAGCCATTCTGTTGTCCACCTAGGCGGTTATCATATACCGAGAAAAATAAGTTACGAATTTTGTTAGACGAGTATCTTAGGAAGAATTACATTATACCAAGTGATTCTGAATACGCTTCGCCGATTGAAAAAAACGGGTGATTTGAGAATGTGCGTACATTTTCGCAGCGAAAGATGATTACCAGATTCCGCTAATCGCCGACTTACTTGATAGATTAGAAAAAAAAACTTTTCACGATATTAGACTTAAAGAATGGGGTTTTCACGTTTTTATGCATCCAGATTCCATAAAATATACATCATTTGTCACTCCCCTTGTACAATTCGAATTTTTGAGAATGCCGTTTGGACTTAGGAATGCACCGTCTGCATTCCAAAGATTTGTTAACAAAATATTTTCAGACATGATTAGAGAACAAAAAGTTATAATATATCTAGATGATATAATGATTGCGACAGAAACTTTAAGTGAGCATTTTGATATTTTACGTGAAGTTTTTAAAAAATTAGTAGAAAACAATTTGGAACTACCCTGCAAAAATCGCGAGTACTCCATGCATACATGTATGAGTGCTCCAAAATTAACCACAATTCATACAAAAAATATGGTCCAATTAACATTGCGATGTCCTAGGACCGGACCATATACTCCAGCTCAGCATTACATCAGAGTAATCCATGGAGTACCCACAGTCCAATAAACATCGTGTAGTGACTACAATCTTTAAAAGCGAGCAATGATCGGCTTACAATATGTTCGTGTAGAAACATGAGTTGGTCCATTGCTGCATTACAGTGGAGTATAATGGTAAGTAGTCCAGTGCACCACATGATCCAACGATTTTTGCAAGGTAAGAAGAGAGAGTGAGTTTTTACAGTAAACTATTAAATATTTAGGTTACACTGTCACGAAAGAAGGAATGAGTGCAGATGAAAAAGGTTTAGTAGCGATAAAAAATTGTGCAGTCCCCTCAAAGCTACAATCAGTTCAAAGTTTCCTCGGACTATGTTCCTATTTTCGGCGTTTCAAAAAAAAATTCTCTATTGTAGCAAAACCACTTTATGACTTAACCAAAAAAGATAGGAAATTTAAGTTCGGATCATGATCTAAAATGTTTAGAAACCTTAAAACAAAAATTATTAGAAGCACCAACTTTAGCAATTTATGATATGAACAACGAAACGGAATTGCATTGCGATGCAAGTATATTAGGGTTTGGTGCAATATTATTGCTAGTCCTACAATAAGTAGGAATGTGTGAATTGTTGAGTGAGTTTAGTAAATAAGTGATAAGTATTAATGTATTTTGGCAACCCTGCCATCATTTTGTTTTATTACATTACCACAAGAACGCATAATATTGTTTCTTGCGTAACACTGTCATACTCACTACCATCTATGTATACATACTTATGAAGAAAATAAAATACATTGCATTGCTAACTCAAGATCAAAGTCGTGAAGTCATCACAATTGGCGACGAAGAAAAAAAAATAGAAAACGGAACTTGTATTTACAGTTACAAAAATTTGTTTTGCCTCGATAATAAGGAGCAATGACAGAAAACGGTGCTGCATCCACAAATGGAGCAGGCTTTGTACTCAAAGCGTCGAATGTTCCAGAATTCAACCCCAATACAGAAACGTAGAAAATCTGGAATGAAAAGCTGGAAATACACTTCAGTGAAATCAATTGCACTGAAGACAACACAAGAAAGGCGATTCTATTAAAATCGATTGGTTCTGAGCCATATAACCAGAATTGCCGGCAGTGTTGCCGTTGATGACCCTAAAGGGTCAATCTGGCCCTTTATTTGAGCCAGGAACCCAGGACCCTACTTTTTTAAAAATGTACTATATTTGACCCTTTTTCAAAATTCGGGGCACTTTTGACCCTTTTCCAATTTCAAAACTGTAATGAAATACATATTTTTTAGTTTTTTCTTAAAAACTAAAGAAATCTTCTTGTTCCTATTTTACTCTTACATCGGCAACCATTACCGATTTCCAAATGTCATGCCTGATAGCAGTCTAACTGCTGGCAACGCTGTAACATTTGACAATTCCGACATATGTATGTATATGTAAATATAGAAAGCGGCGTCAGTGTAAAGAAATTTTTATGACTATGTATTTTATGTTTGCACACAATGGATAAGTAAGTATTTAACTAAACAATGTAAAGAAATAAATGTTATCTTTTCACTAATAATTATTTTGCAGGTATATTATAAAAAGGAAACGTTCGCAAGATTCGGATTCTTCGTTGGACGTGATACCAATTCAGACAGCAGTGCAGATTATTTCTCTGATTCAAATGTGGAACCATGTACGTCTTCGAAGAAACGAAAAACAAATCCTCGAAAATTTGTAAAGGAATGGGAATACACGTTTAAGTGGATTAAGATGGATGAAGACACAAAGCGGCCGCTTTGTGTGGTATGCAATCAGATGCTTCTGAATCAAAAAAGCGACTTGCTACGTCACGAAAAAACTATAAAACACACACAAAAAATGAGCGATATATGTGAAGCCAAAAAATGCAAATTGAACCATGTTTATGCAGAGAAAATAAAATGGCAAAAGCTGTGGCCATCGCTGGAATAAAACTTGTCATGAGGATGCTTGCCCATAATCACTCTTTTAACTCAATGTCCCAAATAGCAAAATTTAATGCTTCTATATACACAGATTCGGCAATTGCAAAGGTGAGTTTTTTAACAAAACTTGCTAAAAATAAATCACCTAAAATATAGATTTTTGCAGGTGACTTGCGGTAAAACAAAATCTAGGGGTGTTGCAGTATTTCTGGGGCAAGAAAGTCATCAAATTCTAGTTCAACAAATGAGACAACCTCGGTTTAGTCTTATAGTGGACGAAACTACTGACATATCACCCACCAAATGTTTAGTTTTGATGGTAAGACAATTCTATATGGAAACGGGTAAGTCCACTGAGCGTTTCTTTCGCCTTGTTGAGCCCGAAAATAGTCAGAATATCACGTTATACAACTCCATAATTGCATCTTTGAAAGAAAACGATATTCCAATTTCTAATTTTATTGCATTTACTTCTGACAACGCAGCTACAATGGTTGGAATAAAAAGTGGTGTAATAGCACTTTTAAAAAATAACATACCGAATATATTTCATATTGGATGTATGTGTCATACGGTTGCTTTGATGAACAATGCAGCATTAGTCCATGTACCGAAAGATGTAGAAGAATTGTGCAAGAATATATATAATTATTTTAATAGCGCAAACAGAAAACGTAATTTTAAGCAACTAAAAAGTATTTTCGATGTGCCAGAACACAATTTACTACGACTTTGTAACACGAGGTGGTTATCATTTGAATCAGTGGCCAACCGAATCGTAGAGCAGTGGTCTGTGTTGCAGCACTTTTTTTATTTTAGAAAAGTTTGAGAGTCGAGCGGAAAGCGATCTGAAAAAAATATCATCAATACTAGACGGCCTTTCCGCTGTGAATTTGACATATTTAAATTTTGTAACATATATCCTTAATCTGATGAATGATATGAATCTAAATTTTCAAAGCGTGTCTTCCAAAATTGTATTTTTAGTTTCGACGACGAAAGAGTTGTTGCGCAAAATTTTTAAAAACTTTATAAAAAAGGAGTATATGATGTTGATAAAATTAAATACGAAAATGTTGAACGCATTAAAAGTTTAAGTGAAATGTACATAGGGCTTAAAGCTGAATGCTAAAGGAAAATTTTTGGGAAAATGAAATTAAATGCGTTAAGGGCAATATTTTAAAATATTATCAAAAATTGTGTTACGAAATACTGCAGAGAGTAGGCATTTCCGAAAGAAGACTTAAAGTGTTGAGTTTTTTGGATCCACTAGTGATAAAATCAAGCGAGGGTGTACCAGTTTTGGACTTCATACATGAATATTCTCATTTAACAGAAAATCCCGAAGCAGTTGTTGAGGAGTATAAGCTTTTAGAATGCAAGGCAAATGATAATGCATACAAAACATGTTTTGCACAAACCGAAATAGAAATGTTTTGGCAGAGCGTAGGGAATATTAAAAACAATTTAAATGAGAGTTTATTTGAGAATTTGTATTTTTTTTTGTTGCAAATATATTAACGCTGTCACATAGCAGTGCATCGGCAGAACGATTATTCTCAAAACTTTCACTATTTAAGAACAAGGTAACAAACCGTTTGCAAGTTAATACGTGTAATTCAATGATTTCAGCACTAAATTTAGTTGACGGTAAAGATTTTGATTCCTGGGTACCTGAGGAAAATTTGATTGCCAAATATATGTCATGTAAATTTTAAGTCAGTTATATTATAACTTGTAGAATATAGACATAAAACTAAATATGTTTGCTTAAAGTTTAATAAAACAATGTTCCTTAACTGTACTGTATTTTTCATAAGGCTGTGAATTGCTTCAAGCATGAAATAAATTGGCAAAAACTTATGTAAATGTGTTTCTATCTAAAAAAAAAGGTCACCCTTTTTTTCTGTTGCGACCCTTTTTTGTGACCCTTTTTGAAATTTTTCAGCGGCAACACTGCTTGGGACAAAGTAGTTCTAAGGCGCCCGCCGAAGTAATTACCGGCAATAAGAATGAAAAATGTGTAAGAAAGTGTGAAATATTAAACCCCTTGGGATGCGAAAATCCTAAGGCGCCAGCCGTAGAAAATACCGGCAAAATCAAAAATAAATTCGAAAATGAAAATTTGAATAAGGTACAAAGGCCTTTTAGAAATTCAAAAAGTGAAATAAATCCTAAAAAGGATATGCAAAATATTGTGAAACAAAAAGTTTCTACAAAGCCAGCGATGATTTTACCGCCAACATTATATTAAACAAATATTTTATTTCGTTAGGACAAAAGAATCCTAAATTACAAAATTTATGGGAAATTCATTTGATAATTATTCTATAATAACTGAAAAGGATTCAGATATAGCTGCAATGCTCAGCGATAGGGATAATGACAATGAAGAATTTTCAAATTTTTAAAAATATGTATAAAATAAAAATAGTGAAGAAAATTTTGAAACATTAAAGATTGAAAGTCAAGATGAGAACCTTTCGGAATTCAAAACCCAAATAAAAAAAATGCTAAAATACATTCAAGAATTAATACAAGCTTTCCGTTTATGACCAACGTAAGGGCTGAAATAAGAACCAAAAATATTGAACCCATATGGAGTAGGCAATACCTATATCCTTTGTCAGTAAATTCATTCGTTAATAAAGAAATTAATAAAATGTTGAATGAAAACATAATAAGACCTAGATTTGAGTTGTACCCAAAAAAGGATCAAATGATGATGGCTCACCCAAACTTAGAATGGTTATCGATTACAAAAAAATTAATGAACATACCATTTCTGATCGTTATCCAATTCCGGATACTAACAAAATTTTTTCAAATTAAGGTAAATCAAAATATTTTTCAAGCATTGATTTGGAATCAGGTTTTCGTCAAGGAAAATGACATCGAAAAACCCGTTTTCTCCGTAATTCACCTAGAATTTTTCAAAGAGCAATGGAAGCTATAATAGCCAGACCGCTACATGTTTTGAAAACAGAGCTTAGTGTTCTGAGGAAGGAAAATTTGTCTATCTGTATGTAATATCAAGCACAGAGCGTACATTATTTCAAAAATTAAAAACTGAATCGCAAAGCCGACAGATCGGGTCATCACTAACTGAAAAGCAGTTGCTTTCATTATTCTCAGGTGTCGGATACTCAAATCCTACAAGTGAGGCATATATTATAAAGGCCACCTTTGTTGTGTAATGGCACCACTACCGATATGGCAACGCAAATTGGAAAGAGTGACATAGCGGTAGAGGGCTGGCAATACTGGCATTCATTGGAAGGGCCGTTTTATTAGGTTATCGAGCTCTGGCTTTGGCTCTGGCTCAAATCTCATTGGAACGATCTGGACCAACTTTATGAGAGCTGGCAGCACTAATATAAAACATGTGTTTTGTTGAAAATAAGAAAAAAAAAGTACACAAAAATTAAAGATACTAATAGAAAAAAGCAAAATTAAAAAAAGGGAAAATGGAAGATCAATTCTTTGAAGTAAGTAATATCAAATGTTTTAAAGGGATTACTATAATTTTTCATTTAATTATAAATTTATAGCTGATGTGTGAAACGTCATTGTCCGAATCGGCAAACACCAGCGGAAGGACGGAGGAACTTCTAAATTCTTCTGTGAATACAGTAGACACTTCTGAAAATGAAGAAGAGCGAGATAAAATAAAAAATTTTCTACAAGTTATAGAAAGCTATACTTGTAACGGAGCCTTAATAAATAATGAAAATGTCACCCTGTTTCTCGAATTGCTGCAACACCCGTTGTCTACGGTGAAACGAACAACAGGTGTTGGGACAACTCGGGAACAGAGCTATTCGGCTCGACATCATTATAATTTGGACACGACAGAAGTAAGTCGAACACATTAAGGAAAACTAAAAATTGTAAAACGTTTCTATAAAACCCAAAAAGATTAATAACTCAATAAATCTAAGAAGTTTCAACTGTGAAACATAAAAATATACTTACTCTTCTTATTGGATGCGATATTTGGGAATCTGTCTGGAAAATTACCGGAATACTCGTAAGTAGAGCGTACCTGGCGACCGTGACAGGACACACGCGGTGCGAAAAATAAAATGGTGGAATTACCGAATTTTTGGGGTTATGAAGATGTAGCCAAAATTAGATTGGCCTAGCAAAGGATTAATCCAACTCTGCCAATAAGTTTTATGTGATAGTCAGTCGCGACACCACTTTGCAATTTATCAATATCAATACGCTGAATATAACATTTTTACAAACTTCAACGCAAATTCATGCTACAGTTATTCCGGCAAACATTCTTTTTTCGGGATGATTTTGGTACATGCGACTACCCACCGTGTGGCATATTTTCAAGGCACAAGCACCAATAGGAACCAGCAAAGACCAGCAGCAGAAAATATGTATTTAATATGTATGTATGTATTACATTCCTTTACCCACGTCTTTTACTAAACACATGTATGTGTACAAAATATTAAAATTTTCATTAAATGCGGTGCGTTCGCATAATATATTTTAGACTATGGTTACAACAGTGCGTCTATTAAAAAAAACACCTGGATTTTTTTTAATAAACGGTGCGTGCGTCTAAATTCTAAACTTAACCTCTCATAAATCTTCCATTTAAGGATTTCTCTTACCCCAGGTAGAATTTCGTCAATACATTCATTTTTCAGCAAAATATCATACTGAGTGAATTAGATGTACAGACTGCTAGTACTCTATAAAATTGATAATTTTTGATATACATACATATGCGATGGTTTCGTTAAAAACCAATGAAACTTCTTTTTGATATATGCGGTGGTTCCGTTAAAAACCAATAAAATTTTTTTTGATATATGCGGTGGTTCCGTTAAAAAACAATAAAATTTCTTTTTGATATATGCGGTGGTTCCATTAAGAACCATTTTTTGATACATGCGGCGGTTCCGTTAAAAACCAATAAAAAATTTTTTTATATAAACGGTGGTTTCGTGAAAAGCCAACACACACATAAAGCGGTGCGTCCGTGAAAATATACGACTTTTTTTAACAAAGCGTGAATATAAATGGATCTTTTGAACAAGTTACAACAATTTTGAGATTGTTACCAATTAATACCTATATACTTTTGTGCAAAGTTTAAATTCAATTACATCTCAAATATTTTTCTATACAAGGTTACT
>JARSSU010017059.1:0-15296 GCA_029619165.1 Eurosta solidaginis | reverse complement strand
CTCACCATAAAACAAATAAGAACAGGGCACAATCTACTCATAAGCCTATGGTGTTAAACTCATCTAATTAATGAAAAACTTGCTTATGATGATCCAGCAGCTATTAAACTCATTCTTATGAAACTGCTTTGTTGTGCGGAGCTATACACATTCTAATTTGGGTGTCGTGTATATGTAGTGGTGGCCTACCGTTGTGTAATGTATTAGACCTGTACTACGCTGAAAGTGAAGGTCGGTGAATAAGAGGGAAATACACACCACCCCATCCTTGTAGAGGTAATACGTCTAGGGTAGTGTAACTGAGGTGAACATAAGACAGCCTATTCAGTTGCATCTGAGTTACATACTTATGAAATTATAGTGAGTACTAATTCTTCTCTACCGGCACGCAAATTCAAAGCATGTTCGATTAAAAACAATATTAAAACGTTAACAGTCATATAAGCCTAAGCCATAATGTCATATAGCATGTAAACAAAACACAGCTATTACTAACTACATAAGTCCCATACTTGATCTTTGTTCTCTCCCAAGAAACGTTGTCTTTCCCCCCCAAAAGCATCCAGAAAAAAAATTTTCAGAAAAAACAATTTTTCGGGAATTTCTGTACGAAAAATAAATTAAGCAATCAAAAAATTTTGTTAGTACACGTAAATTACTGGTAACTCGACACTACCGAAAAAAGTGGAAGTTTAATCTCAGAAAACTAATGCTGCCAACACTAAACGATTAGGGGAAAATAATAAAGTATCAAATCGCGGGTAGGTAAATTCACCTTATGGTAGAAATTTTTTTATTTTTGGCATGAAATACTCGTACACACTTCAACAAACGCTAGAAAAATATTATTATTTTGATATAACGAAACACAATTTAAACTATTTTTTTTTTTTTACTATACCCGTTTTTTTAATATTTTTTTTTTTTTTTTTTTTTTTTGTGAAAATTTTCAACGAAACACCTTCGTTTTTTTTTTTTTTTTGCGCTAATCTTTAAGTGGGTAAAAATGTGGTGAATTAGTCAAGTCTCATAGTCATGGTCAAAAATATAAATAGTGTTTATTTAGTCACATTTATGCTTGCGAGCTTTCTTTGACAGATAGCTCATTAAAATTTATGCCAAAAGCTGCATCTAAAATTATAACGCAATTTCTATTTTGACTGTATTTATCGGCGCCCTATAAAACCTTACTACCGTGTCTGGTATGATTGTTGCATCACACATTAATTATTACATCATGGACAGTCAGCCTTAAACCTAGCCTTTAACTTGATGGATGTTTGGCAGCATTTGCCTGAATACGTTTTGACGTTTCTGTATGACATTACTGCTGTGTAGGAGAAGCATACGTGAAGAAGAAAAGCAAAAAGTGTGGCTGATCATAACGCAATTAATTAGTATAAGCTGACAAATTGATTTTTTACACTCGAATGTAAAAATAATTTAGTAAATTCGTTTTTTTTTAAATTTATATACACATCATTTCATATGCAATTTAATATAGATATTTTCATGAAATAATCCCAGATCTTGCTGAGCACTCAAAAATGTCTCGCCACCTCTCACTCTTCTTCTTATTGTGTACTTGTATGACACAAGCACTAGGAGAATTATTTTCAGAAACTGCGAGTTTGCTGTGCGCCATTGCTATTTCGTGCGATTAGAGGATTCTGGAACTTCACAATGGTACACTCTTCTATTCTTTATTTTTCAGATAATTTTATCATGGCTATTATAAATCTATACTGTGTTTCAGAGCGGGTGGTATAGACCAGATAAAAATATTGATTATTATCCTCTTGGTTAAGCATTCAAATATCTTAATATGTTATCTTGGCGTTCGCATGTTAGTTTTAATTACAAAAGCGTGTTAAGGGGTGTCTTAAGTGTCATTTGACTTGCCAGTCAAACCAGATCAAACCACCAACAGGTTATATCTACACCCTACACTACGTTTGAGACCATATACAGTGCTCATATTATAACACACATACAGAGGAATGAGCTGTGTATCTAGCATCAGCTTTCCATCTGCTTTGTTTTAACATATACGTTACAATGATTTCATTGCCTAGAATAGTCTAGCGAGATGGGGTATTCGCTCTAAATGGTCTATAACCGTGTCCCCGGCCCTGTGAGATCCGCTTTGTATGCAACACTAAGCAAATACGTTCTACTTGCAACCAGGTGAGGGTAAAAAGTGACTCCTATAAGCGCACTAAAAAAGCCGAATTCGTGTCATACAATGCGAGGAATGCAACTCCGGCAAGACACACTTAGGGGTGTTACACAATGCTCTATTAGCAATCCAACGGTACTGCCTCACAAATAGCCGATCAAAAAAGATCGGGGCGTGAGTTACGAATGACACGCATCGACGCAGTGTTCGTGTTGTCATGATGTCCATGCCCCTGAGAAAGCAGCGGTTTTAAAATCTAGTCAGCTAGCCGAAGAGTTGAAGTTTCCAAACGAGAACCACCAAACCCAAATCATTTCGAACCTATATTCGTGCATTTTTGTATCGCTGTTATCCGGCTTAGCCATCCTGACTTATTGGTTTCGTCATTTTGTGTATCGAGGGGTTACGAGGTGTTTTCCATCGATTTTGTATTAAGTTTTATCGGTAGGCGGCGTGTTTCACTACATTCCGATTCGGGTACGTTAACAAAGTCATAGCTAAGCAGAGCGGGGTTGTGGTAACATTAATTGCGCACATATCTTTAATAAAATCTTTACTTTTTAATTGTAATGGGTGTAATCGTTATAATAGAATATACACACTTCTCCGATAATTTATGTGCTCAAAAAAATTAGGCGATGAACCAATTACCTAAAATTGTTCTCGGGCGTCACTTTTTTTATTCACACCTGCTGGAAAAATTTCCTCAAAGTCTATTCTCCTAGGGAGAACATAATTGGGGAATAGAATTCTCGAAATTGCGAAGTCATCTGTTTTGCGGGTTAATTTGACAATTCTCGTTTGCACATTCTTATTTGCGTTTCATCAAAAATTTTGAAAAGAAAGTTTAATTATTGTTCATTTGTTGGAAATTAAGAATTACGAATAGGAAAACATTGCACCGTATTTATTGCATTTTCTCAAATTGTGGTATTCACTGATGAGTTAATGAATTGGTTGCCACAGGTGCTAACATCAACAAAGCGGAACATTAATAAAAGACGTGCCGCAGTAACCCTCAATCTGCCGGAGTTGCCTGCTTTCTCAGCTATTCATTCAGCAAAGCGAATTTTACTTGGGCGGCTGCAAGTTGAGGTTTAAATGTCATCATCCTTCATCATATGCCAAAATCTTATTTAAAGCCTTTATTAAACAAAGTCCTTGCGCAATTTCTGGATGCTCCTGTCCGAGATGCAATTTGTATAGACCAAGTAGAGCTACTACACCTGTTGCATTAATGATATACTATTTACGTTCGACCCTTAAAACAAAAGAATATTGTGGTTGTTAGTTGTTGTTGATATTAACAGTGAGAATATTGTGGTAGCATATAAAATAAATCGGTTCGCACAAATATTGTAACGAAACTAACTGTTCTTTCCTTACAAATAACACAATGTCCTTTACACTATTTTGATGCATTCCCCATTTAATTTAAAACCAAGTGAAAAACAACAAAACTCGTATGGAAAATTGCACATCAAAACAAGTTCTCCCTCACCTACATTCATATCAGTTGCAAATTTTACCAAAGTTAGAACTAGCACACTAACAAGCTGATCGGATTGAAAATTCGCACATTTCAACCAGAAATTAACGCACAGTATCTACGACACCTGTCTTGTTTCAAAAAAAAAAAGAACTTGTAATTAATTATATTAAAATTACAAATATATAAACAAAGCGGTGGTCGCTGAATCCTTATAAAATTATACATGTATAACAAGGAAAATAATACATCATGAGCGTATTTTGTTGATTTTAAAACAATATTTATTTTATCTTTAATTAAAATGCTTTAATTTTCATATCTAATATCATTTTTTATATTAATTTGAAACAGCTTATAGTAAAAAAAAACTCCGAACAACCAATATATTATTCCGTTCTATTATAATGAACTTCGACTGCCTAGCCACTGCCTTTCCACCCTTTTCGCAACATATCCCATACTTAAACTGCCAATAACTATTAGTACACCAAATGTTTCATTTATACCTACTTTTCCTCCCATACGACCAGTTTCACCGCGTTTTTCGAATCATTGGTTCAGAATAGGAGGAATAGGTGAGAAGTGACAAAACTACCACAAGGAATTTTTATTTTAAGAATACAGAATGGAGAAGAATGTTGTAGAAAACTCGCAGGAAATTTTGTCGTTTTATAAGAATGGGGCTGTATAAGTCTTTGCCGGTGCTTGTTATACTTCCCAAGGAATCGTCTCCATGCGTAAATTTCTACCGTTGATACAAGCGTCAACTACACAGCTGCATCATGGTGCGAAAATATCGCACATTTCACAACCGCACAGTTTTTATCGAACTCCAATTCCCTCAAACAAAAACTTTGGGGTTATTTACCCACCTCGTGAACTTTTAAAGTGGAGAGTGTCTGCTCTCCTACCCTTAAGAAATTTATGTATATAGAAATATATATAAGAGCGTTTTTGTTGTATCACTTAAAACATATAGTTTTTTATTTTTATTAAAGCTTTTATCTTTTTTTTAACTTTGAAAAAACTCCGATCAGACCATTCCTATCATTATATGACAAATTCGAACTGCCTAGGCCACTAGACCTATCCACTATTCTGCTAACATAACCTCTAGTTAAGCTTCCAAACTATGTATATAAGTAAACAATGTCGGCTGCCTTCGGCTAGGGAAGAAATCCAAGATTTCAGTTGGAACGGCAGGGAAAACCTAATAACAAAAGAACAATGTCATGTGTGAACAGAATTGAAAAGTCCCATGTAGAATTCGTGCGCCAGATGTGACAAGCTGCATGCCAATCTTCCGCCCTCAAATACTCCCGCCCCCTAAATGGTGTTTTTTGAGGGGGGTTTATCTGCGCAATACGTCAAATTTTGATTGACTTAGGTCTGTCAGCCTTCCGTTAAGTGGTTAATACGGAGCTTGTGCTGAGCCCCGTTCTTGCCTGAGCGATCTCCTTTCTCTGTGCGGTATTGTCTTTCGAAGCACGTTCCGTTCGCTTGTGGCTCAATGTTGTCAGCTGGTTTATGCAAGACGTGCACCACGGTTCACGATGTATACACCGCTTTCCCCGTTAACTTCGATGGTGTATATACATGTTCGGTCAATTATGGTGATGATTCTGTGTGGTCCTCAGTAGGGATTGTGCTAGTGTCGTTTGGGCCGCATCGATTCGAAAGAAAAGACATGAGTACAAGTCGATAAGATTTTGTAGCAGAAGGTTTTCTGGCGGCAATGATTGTGTGATTGTGGAGGCCGGTCTTGATTTTATATTGTATACTTGTGTGCGGTGAATTTCTTCCAAAAATATGAGTTATCTGCGGTGTAGGTCTTTCATGCATGAAAAATTCGCCAGGGATTCGCAACTTTGTTCTGTATAGTTATTCTGCGGCGATGCTTTTAAGTCCTCTTTGTAGCAAGTTCTCAGTCCAAGTATAAACTGACGTAGCACCTGCTCGTCCATTGTGGGATTTGTCTGGCCCTGAGTGCTGCTTTAAAGTGCGATGCACTTTTCTACAAGTCTCATGTGACTGCTAGGGTGTGTATGCCGTCGCGTTCGAATGCGGCTTACTCACCATACCCAACTCAAACGTGAGACTGGCATGTGAATACAGAGCACTATTCAAACTAGGGTTACCTTGGTCACAGATTGTCAGTCACTAGGGCAACCAGTGAAGCGCGCGATCCAGTGATAGAGCACAAAAGGATTATTGCGACTGTGCTTGCTGTTATGTCTTTGATCGGTACTGCCTCGGCCATTTGGTAAATCTATCTATCATAGTCATGCAGTATTTGAAACCTTGAGATTCCGGCAGGGGTCCAACCAGATCCAAGTGAATATGGTCGAATCTTCCATCTGGGAGCGGGAATGCAACGGGGGCTGCGTGAATGTGTCGTCCAGTTTTTGATCGTTGACATGCAATACAATCCCGTGCCCATCGGGTTTATGTTCTTATTCATTGATGTCCATACATATCTTTGCGCTATCATTTTGACGGTGGCTCGACCGCTAGGGTGGGCGAGGTTGTGTATACTGTCGAATACACTGCGACGTAATGCTAGTGGTATGAACGGTCGCAGGTTGTTGGTAGAAACGTCGCACGTAATTTGCTTGCCGTTAGGTCGATAGTTGAGCGCCTGAAGCTTAAGGGAAGTATCGTTGTTCGATATCAAGTTTCGGAGCTCTTCATCAGTCGCTTGGGCGTTTGACAGCTGGTCATGGCCGATGCACATTGGCAGATGCATGGTGTAAATGCGAGAGAATGAATCGGCTACATTATTGTCTGATCCAGTAATGTACTGAATATCCGTGGTGAACTGGCTGATAATCCTAGCTGTCTGATTTGCCGGGGCGATGATTTGTCCTGATTGTTGTCGGAAAGCCAAAAATCAACGGCTTGTGATCTGTGCGGATTGTGAATTCCCGACCCTCGACCCAGTGTCGAAAGTTTTTTATGGCTTCATACACTGCAGTTAATTCTCTGTCCTAGATGCTGTAGTTTTTTTGTGCTGGTGATATGTTTTTTGGAGAAGAATCCCAGTGGTTGCCATATGTTGTTTTGGCACTGCTCTAATACGGCTCCTAAAGCCGTACTTGATGCATCGCATGTGATACGAAGTTCGGCACCTGGTACAGGATGTGCGAGAAGCTTTGCGGAAGCAAGTTGTTCTTTGATAGTTTCAAACGCGCGTTTTGCATCATCTGTCCATGGAACAGGTCTTTTATTATTTTTTCTTCGAGTCTTTCAGAAAATCGTTAAGGCACCGGCCTGTGTTGTAGCCGCGTGTTTTAGATGTCGTCTGTAGAAATTTACAGCCCCGATGAATCGCCTCAGTTCAACAATAGTCTGGGCTCGGGAAATCTCGCAGGGCCTGAACTCGGTCAGGCAGAGGTGCCGATCCTTGCGCTGTTATTCTATAACCTAAAAAGTCCACTGTTGTAACGCCTAAGCTACACTTGTCTGCGTTGATGCACAACCCATATTCGCTAAGTCGTTGAAAACCAAATTCAGATGTTGTTTGTGTTGCTCTTTGTTGCTTGAGGCTATGAGAAGGTCGTCGAAGTATGCGTAGACGAAATCAAGGCCGGAGAGTACTTCGTTGATGAAACGTTGAAACGATTGTGCTGCATTGCGGAGTCCGAACGGTATGCTGATAAACTCATAAAGACCGAACGGGGTTATGACAGCTGTTTTAGGGATCTCTTCCTCGGCTACAGGGATGTGGTGAAAAGCACGGCGAAGGTCACTTGTTGAAAATATGTGTTTATCAGCTAACACTGTTGTGTAGTCCTGAAGGAGTGATATAGGGTAGCGATCTGGGATGGTTTGCTCGTTGAGTCTTCGGTAGTCCCCGCATGGCCTCCAGTCTCCGTTTTTCTTCTTGGCCATGTGTAATGGACTGGCCAAGGGCTTTTGGAGGGTCTGGCGTGTCCCAAATCGACCATTAGTTTGAACACATCTCTCGCTATCCGTAGGCGCTCTGGGTCAAGTTGACGCACTCTTTGGACGCAGGGTGCTCCTGTAGTTAGAATATAGTGTTTCACTGAATGTTTGGCTGACATACGATTTGAGGGATTACCCAATAATTCAGGAACTGCTTAAGCATGAAGCTGAACTCGGTTGTTTCGCTGAGTGTGGTAACGGACGTGATGGGAGCTGAGGTGTATGTGCATAAAGTGCTGAACAGAGGTTCGGATTTGAAATGCATCCCTGTTTGAGATCCACCACGAGTCCATGTTGATGTAGTAGATCAGCGCCTATGATTGGATATGGTACGTTTGCCACGCAAAAGACCCAACTGATTTGCCGGCGAAGTCCAATATTTAAAGTTATAGCTTTTTCGCCATACGTTTCTATTTTACCGCCGTTTGCGGCATGTAATAAAAATTGTGTTGGCGCTCGTTTCTCGTCGCGAGATGGTGGTATGACTGAAATGTCCGCGCCGGTATCTACGAGGTATTTCGTTCCGGTGACACGGTCGTAGACGAACAGTCGGCGAGGGTTGAGTTTGCCACCAGTAGTCGACGAGTCTACTGGTGTGTGCTGGGGTTTTCCTGGTCGAAGCCCAGGAGCATAGCTGTGTACACTTGTTCGCTCGCGCACCAAACTGCGGTGGTAGAAACAGATAGAGGGAGATGTAGGAACTGCATTACTTGAACGTATTGGCGCAGCCCCAGTGGGTACTTGACGAATCGGACGCTCATTATTTGAAATTATAGTGCTTAGCTTGCCTGCCAAGTTATTTACTTGCTTTGCTAGTTCGTCGAGTTGTTTCTGCATTGTTGTTTTAGTGGTGTCCACAGGCATTACGCACCGGGCTCGGGATCGCGTGATTTTCCACCAACTTGTTGGCTAGTAGCGCGAGTTTGTCTATATCGAGTTCACCCGAGGCGATTAGTGCTATTTGGACAAACTGCGGGAGTCGATCTAACCAGATGGTCCAAGTGAATGTTGAATCGAGTCAGCCGCCCCCAATCGTTTGACTTCTGCCAACAGTTCGGACGGTCGTCGATCACCTAATTCAACACCCGATAGAAGCTTCTTGAAGCGCCGTTCCTGGGAAATAGAAAAGTGGTTTACGAGAACCTCTTTAACTGTAGTATACTTATCGGTTTCGGGAGGGTTAAATATGACGAGCTCTATGATGATGAGGGTATCTTGGTCCAATCGGGCTACGACTGCTTGGTATTGGTTAAGTCGGATGAAATTCGCCGTAACTGGAACTGCGCCTCAATTGAAGCAAACCATAACTATACGTGATTGGTTCAAAATGGTGGTAGCTCTAAACGTTCCACCTTGTCGACGTGTGCAGCTGCTGGCTGTGAATTTGTAAAGAGTCGAAAAATTCCTCTTGAGGTGTGTTATTTGGCGTGCCGGAGCCTGCTTCGTTTGCTTCAACAGAATCTGCTTGGTTTTCTGGCATTGTGGCTTAGTGCACGGCAATCGGCTTCTTTTTATATGAAAAACGTTGTTCAATAGTTGTAGGGGTCACCAATTTTATGTGGGAACATTAATTCCACATACTAACAAAATCGTTACTTTTATTGTAATATTAAGTTACATAAGAATATAAGTTCTCGATAATTTATGTGCTCAAAAAAATTATAAGTCTTGCCGCTTTTACTTCCCTGAATCGTCTTCGTTCGGCTAGGGAAGAAATCCAAGAGTTGAGTTGCAACGGCAGGGAAAATAAAAAGAAATGTCAATGTGGAAAGGAATTGAAAAGTCCCATGTAGAATTCGTGCTGCCAGATGTGACAGCTGCATGCCAACTCCCCACAAGAATATAAACAGTGTCCAATGAGCAATTTTGGCTGTATATTTGTGCCACCGATGAACAAGAATAATAGCACTTTAAAGCCGGACGGTGAAAATGCAAGGAAATTCCCAATTTGGACACTTGTTCACGAATTTAAAAAGATTAATTTCGAAAAAAATTAAAGGAACTCACTGCACAATAATTAATTTATCACTTTTGTTTTGTTTATGTCCGTTCGGACGGACAATACAAAGATGGAGCGCGCCGAAGAGTTTTCCAAGTATTGGAAAAGAAAGAGAAAAAAAAATTCAAAATGCTCGCGCACAAACAAAAAACTTATTATTATAATTAAGAATTTTCTTTTTTTCTTTCGAACTCCGCGAAAATCACTCGATGACTTGCATATGCTTTTTCTGAATTTATTTTTTAGCACGATAAACAGAAAAACTCACCCGTAATTATTTTTTGTTTTTTCTGTTTTTGGTGTGTGAAGAAGGTGAATATGTAGGTATGTATGTAGTATGTTCGGCACCTGTTGGCTTAAGTGTTCCTCTTTGATATCAAAGCTCTTTTTTTCACGTACTGCTTGTTCGTAGAACGGCTACGAAGGACCATGACACACAATTGGCGGGAATGAAACCAATTGTGTTTGCGGAAACGAAATAAAAACAAGATAATTAATGTTTATACATAGAAATATGTATAATAATTAAAATATGTCTTTATTTCGTCAATATTAATTTGTTATCACAATAGGAATTTATGAAATTACGTTTTTGTTTGTATGAAATATTCCAAAATGAAAACTCGGCAAACGCAGGAACAGCTGGTGACTTGTTGACTTGCAAACTCAATCAGCCCCGACGGCAACTCCCAAATCGCCACTGAACCCCGAATTTTCTCTCTTAAAGAAAGAAAATGCTGCAGCAAGAGGACGATTGGAAGTTAGCCGTTGCTTGCTGACAAACGAAAAAATAGTTAACTCGAGGGCGGCTACCCGGTAGGCCTAAACAGTAACAGTTAAGGATAAAAACAAGCTGACGCCAATGTCTAGTATTGCACATTTGTTGAAATGTTTGTTGTTGTATTAGTATAGTGGTCACCAAAATGAAAACTGTGGCTGTGTGAGTAAAACTAAAATCATCTTATTGGAAGTGGTTTAGTTGTTGATGAAAAATCAATGAGGTAGAAGTATTAACGCATGTTTGTTAACACACAAAACGTAATTCGTAAATATGCCATACAAATACTACTTTATTGCTTGAGTCTAAGGAAAAATTTAAACAAAATAAATAGTTAACATTAAACCATGAAAACATTCTGCGCAGTAGCGATGATACCCGGATTACCTCATTAACAAATAGAATTGATACACTCAAAAAATTACAACTTTAATCATACATAGAGAAAAAAACCTAATGTTTTCCAAAAATCATCATACTCAAAAGTGTGGACTTTTGCATAGCCCAGGTGAATGTTCATATCATAAGTTTTATTGTATACAGAATTAGTCCAAAACTTTAATTTTCTGGGAATACGCAAACGAAGTTTTATTTTTCCACAGTTTTATTATGAAAATAAGACAGGGGACAGCTATGGCGATAATTTTTGTCTCTTTAAGTATAATTTGTACGTGCTCATAATCGTACAAGCCGTTTTTTTATGTATCATAAAATCTCGGGCATCGTGGTATGATGGTAGCGTGCTCCGCCTACCACACCGAAGGCCCTGGGTTCACACCCCGGGCAAAGCAACATTAAAGTTTTAGACATAAGGGTTTTCAATTAGAAGAAAAGTTGTCTAAGCGGGGTCGCCCCTCGGCAGTGTTTGGCAAGCACTCCGAATGTATTTCTGCAACGAAAAGCTCAGTGAAAAGTCATCTTCCTCGCAGATGCCGTTCGGAGTCGGCATAAAACAAGTAGAGGTCCCGTCCCGACAATTTGCAGGAAAAATTAAAAAGGAGCACGACGAAAATTGGAAAAGAAGCTCGGCCTAAAATCTCTTCGCAGGTTATCGCGACTTACATTTATTTTTATTTATAAAATCTCGAAATAAGAAAATTTTGTATGTAAAACACAAAATGCCTGAAATCATCTTTTAAAACTTTCTGTTTTAGAAGAATTCATAATTTTTTGAAAAATTTAAGTAACAAAGAATTATTGAACTATTCTAGTTTACGTTTATTTGTGCCAAAAAAAATTGTATTTTCTCAGTCCATAGTGGGGATGTTTTCTTGCCAAACTGGTCTGCGACAAATCCATTAGAGTCAGCAGCGGTAACCAATCAGCAAACAGGACCTATTAAATTTTGTTTTAGTTTTGTCGTATATGTATGTAAATTGTCGAAATCGAACTTTTAGCATACATATAGATCTATGTCTTTCAAAAATAGAGGTCCAAATGTGAGAATGTTGTTGTAAACAACTAAAACGCCGATTGAGGACGTGTGAAGGTCGAACATTCATAGTTCGTTGCATAGGCAAGTAAATAACTGTTTTTGATACAGATCTGCCTGACACCGTTGCATTAGGAAAGTATGTACTTTGTTCCTTTTTAGCAGCAGTGATTAAAAAAAACAAATTACACACATGAAGTAAACGAACATGGGAAGGTTATATACATCTGTATGTACTATCGTATGTACATGACCGTAACTATCCACTTGGTTGTCCTATTTGTGATACTTGAGAACATTTTCTAAGATCTGTGCCACAGCCTTTCTCTAGCTTACGTTGCATTTTACGAAATTTTTATTGCACAAGCGCGTCAGGATTTTTTTGAAAGGATTGAAATTGTTACTAAGTGTGGTAAGTGCGATGACAAGTATTGATGTCTACTGAAATGGCACTCATATATGTAAAAGGAATAGAAATTGGGTTATCCAAATCACTATCGCATCATTCTTTGATTTAGACGGTTTAGTTCACTTAGAAAGAGCGCGAAAAGTTGTATTACAAATTTTAATATTTCTAGGAACAATGACTTCACGTCCCCGCGGTAAACCGTGGAAGATTGACCCAACTTTTTTAGCCAGTCGAATTCTTCTTTTTAAGAATGCAAGAATTATTTTCCTAACTGGTCTCTAAGGTGGCTTTAGAATGGTGGCACGCTAACTTCACATTAAGTTGGCGGTGCACATAAAAGAGTTAAATATTCTTTTTTTCGAAGTTATAAAATATGCCAACCATCTAAGGCAAATTTACGGCAAATTCGTGTGCAATAATTATTTTCCTAGCTGGTCTCCAAGGTGGTTTTCTGAGGATGGCACGCTAACACGTGAAGTTGGCGTGCCACCCTGTAATTTCCAAAACATGGCCGCGGCAAAGTTATTAGTTTCACGGATGACTCACGGCAAATTTACGGCAAATTCACGTGCAAGAATTATATTCCTAACTGGTATCTAAGGTGGTTTTCGAAAAGTGGCACGCTAACTTCACGCGAATTTGGCGGTGCACCATAAAAAAGTAAATTTTTTTTTGAAATTTTGAAATATGCCACTTATCTACGGCATATTTACGGCAAATTCTTGTGCAAGAATTAGTTTCCTATCTGGTCTCTAAGGTTGTTTTCTGATTTTCTAAAATATGGCCACGGCAAATTTTTTTGTTTCACGGATAAATTACGGTAAATTCAACGCAATTTTCTCAATAGGTAATTTTTTTCCACGTAAGAATTGTCTTGCCAACTTCAGAGAGGTCTCACATTGTTTACTTTTGCCTATTTAAAATTTCGCTTGCACAAAATCAAACAAAAAATCACTTTTTCGTAGTGTTTCATAATGTATACTTAAAATTAAAATTTTTTGTTATAAATTGCCACCAAACTCGTTGCACTTTTTCTCGATATTTGTTTATTTTTTGTGCGATTCAAACACAAGCACATATACACATACCCCTTTGTGTGGCGAGCAATAACCACACTTACTTCCTTAATTGGCGCTTAACCGTCTAAACGGTTATGGCCGTCCAACAAGACGCGCCAGTCGCTCCTTCGCTCCGCCAACCGGCGCCAATTGGTCACACCAAGGGAGTTCAAATCGTTTTCCACCTGGTCCTTCCAACGGAGTGGGGGGCCGCCCTCTACCTCTGCTTCCATAGGCGGGTTCCGATAGAAACACTTTCTTGGCCGGAGCATCATCTTTCATTGGGATAACATGGCCTAGCCAGCGCAGCCGCTGCGTTTTAATTCGCTGGACTATGTTGATGTTGGCCACCGTGGTGTGATGGTAGCGTGCTCCGCCTATCACATCGTATGCCCTGGGTTCAACTCCCGGGCAAAGCAACATCAAAATTTTAGAAATAAGGTTTTTCAATTAGAAGACAATTTTTCTAAGCGGGGTCGCCCCTCGGCAGTGACTGGCAAGTGTTCCGAGTGTATTTCTGCCATGAAAAGCTCTCAGTGAAAACTCATCTGCCTTGCAGATGCCGTTCGGAGTCGGCATAAAACATGTAGGTCCCGTCCGGCCAATTTGTAGGGAAAATCAAGAGGAGCACGACGCAAATTGGAAGAGAAGCTCGGTCTTAGATCTCTTCGGAGGTTATCGCGCCTTACATTTATTTTTAATTTTTTTTTATGTTGATGTCTTCGTATAGCTCGTACAGCTCATCATTAAATCTTCTTCGGTACTCGCCACCGCCAACGCGTAGAGGTCCATAAATCTTTCGAAGAACTTTTCATCGAACACTCTCAAAGCCGCTTCATCTGCTGTTGTCATGGTTCATGCTTCTGCCCCATATAGCAGGACGGGTACGATAAGTGACTTGTAGAGTATGATTTTCGTTCGCCGAGAGAGGACTTTACTTTTCAATTGCCTACCTAGTCCAAAGTAGCATTTATTGGCAAGATTGGTTCTTCGCTGGATTTCAGTGCTGATGTTGTTGCTAGTGTTGATGCTGGCAATAACCACACACATTCATATATAAACATAGTTTTTGCGTTGGTGCAACCTGTTGAAGGGTTGGTTAATAAACTAAAAAGACTTGCGTTTAACAGTAAATTCTGTGGAAATTTATTTATTCGGAAAATTTGGTGGGCATCATTTTTTGGTGCTTGATATTTTTGGGTTACCAGCTTTTTTCTGGAGTTATATACTAAGGCCCATGCAAGATTCAAAGGTTTGTTTAGAGTAGTTATACCCTTTTTCATCCGATATGGACGCATGCAATCGACTAGCTGATATTGTCATTAAAATCGAGGTCGAATTCCTTGGCATCCCCACAAGCGACCACTCCAAATGTTCGCTGAAAATTCAGCAGGACACATTGAAGTCGAAGTGGGATAAAGCCACAGAGGCTTTTGACGAAATAATGGCTGCAGATGACATCCCGGCAAAAGATTTAGCCATAATTAAAAAGAAAAACAGGTCATCCTATTCAGTCTATGTGAGGTGCATGTCAAAAATTATTTAACTCTCAGAAGGGCTAGAAAAGCTAGAGAAGGAAAAGGAGATTTTAAGCAATCCACGCAACCTACATCTCCCACCCTGTGATACAGATGTATTCAAAGGAGATTATTTATCATGGCCAACACTTCGTGACATGTTCACAGCCATATATGTTCTTAATAAGGGACTTACTCCAATACAAAAACTGTATTACTTGAATCAAAAGACTCAAGGTGAGGCCAGGAAATTGTCAAGAAGTGCGACTTGACAAACGAAGGTTTTGAAGTAGCCTGGAAAAATCTATGCGAACGATATGAAAATAAAAGAATCCTTGTCAATACCCAGTTGAAGATTCTCTTTAACCTGCAAACAGTCGAAAATGAATGCGGTACATCCAAAAAGAGATTGCAACGGGATATAAATAATTGTATATCCTCATTAGTGAGTCACAAAATTGACATATCAAACTGGGACCCCATTATA